>CM073772.1:42151624-42284199 GCA_037158775.1 Hetaerina titia | reverse complement strand
TAAGGTATTCATCAGGTATCATCAGTACCTGATGATGACGCCTAAGCGTTGAAACTAGTCGTACAATAATAAAGAACAGTGGATGTATGCATTGTGTTTCTTTATTTAATGAACCCTAAGGTTGGTTTGGTAGGTGATGGTAGAGTTCACCCAGTAAAAAGCCCAACGGCGTTTGAAATACACACATCAGGTTACGGGGTCCAATTCCTTTCTCTGTGCCGGTTATGGTTTCCCAGGAAAATCTGCTACCCGAAAAATTACATAGCTTGGTTGGAGCTGAGAGTGCCCAGAGAGGCTTGTTGGCATAAATATTAACTATAAATTCTTTAGGAATATAGATTTTAACACAACTCCTGAGTCTATGTGAACCCAGCATTCCACCAGTCCACATGGCTCAAGAAACACCAGAAATCTGAATTGAATATCTCTTTATCCTCTTTATCGTTCCCCAACCAATTTTTCTTTTCCTTCGATCCCATTTTCTCCTCTCTATCCTATGCATTTCCCGGAATTCAACTTATTAGGGGGGGGGGTCCTTCACGACGAAGGGTTCTTTCCTCAAAACTAAGTCGTTTTAAAGTCCTCAAAAAGATTTTAAAACTTGATTCAAAACCTTTCTAATTCAAGTATTATGTGAAACTTTATTGAATAATGCCGCGATTTTGCGAATGTTTGTGTCCGTGGGAACTAAAAGAACTTAGATGATTGGGGTTAGGGTTTTGAAAAACGGATTATAAGAAAAACTGACATTACTAATTTGGACTTATATTCTCATCGGATTCTTGGGGAATGCCCGAATATGTTGTCATAGAAATTACCTAAAAACCAAACTAATTGTGATCCAGCTCACCTCTTGACCTCTTCACAGTACCGGTGCATATCCTATTGTATTTTTTTAATCCTACCATAGATATTTTTCGAAATGGAGCAATTATTCCTGGTTGCATGGATGGTCATTTCTTACATTAACTCTTTGATCGCGATTATTTCTTTAAATTTCGGTGAGTGGGCGTTTCTTACGTGTGAGGTAATACTAAGGTTATTATGTCATACCTTGAATTAGTTAACGATCATCTGCCTTTCGGAATCATTTTAAATCGATTACGACGTCTTACCTCGTTCCGTTTTGTGCTATTTATTTTATTTACCCCTTTCGCTGGAATGTATCTCTTCTTTTATTGAGCAGTGTCTATTATTAATACCATCCAGTTTAGTTTATTTCAGCCATGTTTTATTAATTTCACCCTGATATTCATAATAAAATAAATTTATAATGAAAACAATTTGAATTTCAACAACATCGCTGAAATTAAACATATTGTCACAACGAACGAAGCGCATAGTTTACAAAACAGGTGTATTTTCATACCATAAATGTGTTGCGATCAAAATAAGAAAAATGCCTCAAGTCCTCCGATTGGTGAATCCAAACACCAGTGGTCTATGTGGGAAGCATTTATCCATATATCTTAATGCACCCACACCCATTCACTCTATTATGGACTCTCTTGGTGCCAATCTCATCCCAATAAAAACAAATTATAATTTCATAACTCTCACCCATGATTGAGGTCAGGTTGACATGTTCACCCAGGGTATCAAGTTGCTAAAATGAAACTTTGTGCTAAGTGAAGCAATTATTAGGCAGCTCTGCACGAGATTTAAAGCGAGGGCAATGTTTGGAATTCTTTTAGGCACTTCATTGCTTTTCATACTTCCTTCCCTTCCCCCTTTCCACTCTCTCTCTTTCTCCGTCCCACTCGTTTCCAGCACGCATCTTCTTCGCCGTTGCTTTCGACTTCCTCCTCTTTTCCTTTCCAACTCTCAGCGGGGTCGGATCTTAATCCTCTTTTCTTTTTCAACCCTCTATCTTTTTTTTCTTCCTACGCCTCTCCATCCTCATCCTTACCTCCGTCTCCTTCGGCTTCATTCTCTCGTTTTAGATTCTCCTCATTCCTTCCTCACCTTACTATCTTCTCGTTCATCCTAACCTCCCCCCCCCGTACGCCCATCTGCCTTCGATCTGGCTTCCCACTTTCCCCTCCCTCCAACCCAAAGCCCTCGAGCCAACAGCCACCGCACCCTCGTCAAGTCTCCTCGTTCCCTCCTCCCAACCCTCCCTGCTGCACAACCTCCCCACACACTCTTTCACCCCCTTCATCCACTCTCTTCCTCTCTCTCTCTCTCGCCACCTCCCGACCACCCACCCCCATAAACTCTTCCTCAAATCCTCTTCCTACCTACCGTGCACTCTTCCTGAATTGCCGTTGCCATTTTAGCGCTCGTGGCGCCGTTCGTGGCCATCCAGAGCAGCGGTTTAGTTCAGCCTTTCAAATCGAGGCGAAGCTTCACCTCGAAACCGAGTTCTTTTTGTTAGCCACACATGTCGGCACGTTGGTCGAAATTCGACAGGTGGCAAATGAACGTTTTACTTTCATTTTTCGTGATTGGATTCGAACGAGTAATTTATTTTTTTCTTAGAGCGGTGATTTTTTTTATGATGGACCAAAAAGAAAGTCAAGGATGCGAAAAATCACATGGTTCGTACATTCTTTTTTCCCCTCTTTTTCCTTACTTGTATATAATGCATGCATACATTATGGTTAGAGGGACCGTATCCGTTTTTCTCTCTCTTTCTCTGCCGCATTCTCTTCACTCCCTTATTCTCACCCCTCTCCTCTCCCTGCCCGCAACCTCCTCCTACCAATGCCGCTGCTCTTCAGCATCCACCCTCGGATTCTTCCTCTACCCTTAGTTCTCCTTGCCCCTTCAGCACCCTCCCTCGCTCTATTCACTCCACGCTCCCTCATCCCTCCCACTCTCCACGCCCCCCGTTTCCTCCGCTCTCTGCCTCCTTTTACCCTAAGAAAAGCGTCTTCCTCAAGTCCCTTCCTCTCCTCCATCCTCATTTCCTCAGGCCTCTCCTCCTCTTTTACGCGTCGATATCCTCTTCCTTGCCATCTGTGCTTGCACAGCAAAGGCACACGAGGGCGTGCGTGTGTGTGTGCGTTCCACGGATTATCGGGAAGCATAATCGTGGTGAAGTGAGGGTTGTGGAATTTGTGATGGGTAGGATTTGAGAGAGGGATGAGGGAAGCGGTTGGGATGGCGGGTTGTGGGCGACAGACAGACGAGGAGCGTACCAAGGCCAATTGGGGGGGGGGGGGAGGGTATCTCTGCAGAATGAAAATTTCGCAAAAAAAAATATCGGTGTGAATAACGGCCGAAAACTTCAGCACGTAATGGGTGCCTTAAATTATTCAGTGCAGCCAGTGCGAGTCTGTATCATATTTTCTTTCGACGAAACCCAAGGACGAGAAAGGGAAGATACCCATCTCTCTTTCGATAATCACGAGTAATGTGTGAGGTTGTATCGGCAATCTTCTTTATCATCGGTTCAATTGAGAGAAAGCATGAATCGCCATCGTAAATGGCGGAAAATGCTTCATATATAATTATGAAAATATGCATATATGTATGTACTATGTATAGTGTTAAGTTTATTTTGAATATCATAATTTAAGCTTCCATTACTTATCATCTTTTCTTTTTCCATTGATTTTAGTGCCTTGCTGTGGTAGCGTTCCACAATTTGATATCAACCATTGGAGGTGCTGAGTAATTTTCTACTCATATATCGAAGCAGACGTCTTCTGTCTCGAACTTGAGGCACTCAAGTAAGTACTAGTGATGTACTTTTGCTCCTTTTCCTGTGGCCATGTGCTCAGATTTTACATTAAAATCCATTATGTTTAAAAAATATAACTTTTTTGTCGTTTATCATCTAATATTTGCACGCGCTACAGTTCTCCAGAGTCTTCCTTGATCCTTAAAATTATTAGTGTAATTAATTTCTTCCTCTTGTTAGCAGTCAAGGTTTTAAGCTCCTCTCCATTTTCTAACTAATCCGGTGTCTAAAGAAAGAAAAACTTGTGTTAATTTATTCCACAGCGTTGCTTCAAGAAGACAGGGTTATTTATCGAGAGATGTGTTCAGTATCAATCACCAAATTTTCATTCTTTTTTTGTATTAATATTCTTTCAAGTTGAATTCCCTTCGTGACAAACCCAAGGACCACGAAGTCGGTATAGGGAAGCGATGACCAACCAGCGAATTACATGACGAGGTTGGCTGGCAAACCGATGAATGTTGAAAGTCGCAGAATTATTTTTCTCACCGATATTATTGAACCAGAAAACGATTAGGGGAGTGTCACACAACTAGAGCAGTCATCCTAGATACAATATCTTCACATTAAGAGGAAAGCGGACGATTGAAATGAAGTAATTACTCATGGCCGTCACGTTTCGTTTTCATCGGTCCAAATGTAAAACTTTAAGGAATCTCAATATTGTGGTTATCATGACATTTTCGCCTTTAACTTTTCTCACAAGATCGTTTCTTTTTCCTTCAATATTGTCGACCACGGAGCAGTAACTCTTTGCATCTTCAATTCATCCTTGATATCCTGTGGATTAGCCTACGCCTTCGAGTTTTCGAGCATGGAGTTGGAATATATGCTTTGAAAATATCAAGGAGTCGTCAAGATTTTTCTGTAAATATGACATACACCGGGCAACATTGAAAGCAACTGCAGGCGTCAAAATTCACCCTTATCACACCGTCAGTATTTCGTACTCTCTTCGCCCTGCAGTTCACGGCGACATGTCTCAAACAACGTGGTGGCAAAATATTATATAGCCTCGGAAACTGTGCTCATCTATGCATGCGTGATGTAGAGTCGACCGCTCGTACTTACTAACAGCAAAAATACCTTGAAATGTTGATTAGAGATGAGACAAAAAAGAGTGTATGAAGATAACCAAAATCCGGTTTCATTTTACCACATTATATTGGTTTGTGAGAAAATTTCTTGTTTATTAACTCTGGTCATCTTCATTAATACTTCAGGATTCTTAGTATGTTTTACTACTGCTTACCACTTCGTTCTTCTCATTTAGCCTTTTCTGCTCTTCATTACCACCCAATATTATCTTTTTAAGCGATAGAAAGAAATGGAAGTATTCCAGCTTCTTATAAAAGAACGAAGCAAGACGATTGCTATGGATTTTAACGGACTGAAAGTAGATTTTCCTTTTATATTTTCCTTCGAGAGATAAAGTGCACTGCGTTAATACTAAGTGTATCTGTGCCCTTATGATTGTTTTGGGAGGGAGGAGAGGTTTCCTCGTTTTGACCCATCAGTGATGGTTATGGCACATAAAATGACATCTGAGTGATTGGATGGCGTATTTTTTTAATGTATATCCATGAATGGAGGTTAAAACAATATTTGGCGATAGTCTTTTTTCAGCTGTTAGTAAATTCAAGTCTTAAAATGTCGTATCGGCTCCGTTACTCTCTATTTCCATTTCCCCATTTTTTGAGAATGCCTCGTTTTCTTCTTCGTCCTGGGAATCTTCATCCATTCCTTATCTCGTTCCCTCCGTATTTTCTCCTTTCCTAATTTAATCTCGTCCATTTCTTCCACTGGAATCCTTGTCCCCTCGTATTTTTTTAGTTCCGTGGATTCTCAGGCTCAAAGGAACCACGCTCCGACACGAGGAGTGGTGCTCCTTTAGGGACCACCCATCCCGGGAGCCCGAGGGCAGGCCACCGGTAAACACGGTGCAGTCACCCCGCCACGTTTTGATCGTCTCCGTGGATCGTCGCCCTCCCGTGCACGCCATCTCTCCCTCCCCCCGCCCTCCTCCGGCTCTCCCTCCGCGGGTCCTTATGGAAATGGGATTGCGCCGTGGAACGGAATTCCGAGTCCGAGGAAGAAATTCCTGTTCCGTGAACGAAGATCGATAATGCGACCTTTCAGGTGCCTGATTGCAACGAGGGTTTGCTGGTTCCGAGATTAGGACTAAACGGCAACTTCTCATCAACCTCCATAATTTTCGATCTCTCGTTCCTAGGAGCATATAGGTACTACAGTGGTTCTCGAGCATTTTTTTATTGACGCTTCAATTTGCCTGAAAACTTTTACTGGTAGATTGTTTTAGAAAAATAACTTGTTAATAGTAGAATGTCGTGAGGAATCAAAAACATGGAAAGATCTCTAAAGATAGTAATTATGAAGAAATACAAAGTGAACGTAAAAAGATGAAGTTTGTAACAGTGGTATTTAAAGATTTCAAATAATTCATCAAAGGAGAGTGCAGTCAGTAACAATAAACCTTGCGGTGTCCTAGGAATTGAGTTTTTTGTAACAAAATTTGGAAAGTGGAGGAAAAGTTTAATTCGTTTTTTTAATTATCTCCTCATATTTTCAAGGAACACGTAAAGGTATATTTTGAATAAAATCCACATCTTAGTCGTTAGTCAAACGAGTTTGCCGATTAAGTGGTGCTATGAACTTTCACCCTATGACAGCAATACCTACAAGCAGATCGATTTTTTTAAGGTAGCGATCAATTCACATTTCAACGTAAACACCATGCAAGGAAGTCGATTATGGAACTGAAAAAAAAACTTACTTTCGGGGTAGGATTCAAATCCGCGACCTTCGGACTAGCTTACGAGGTCGTTCACGACTGGGAAAACCGGGTCAGTTTTTTTTTTAACCCTTCCAATTAATTAGTTTCAGGGAAGGGAATGCTCCGCTTTTGTACCGTGTATGACATTTACTATTTTTTTGCGTCCATTTTGTATTTCTTGCTTTTGAAGCTTTTGTTATTCGCCCTTTTATGACGGATATCTTGTCTTCAAGAGTTCCACTTAAAAAGTCTTAGCTCATATCGCGATTTGGAGAATAAGGTCATTTGGGAGTGGAAATTGAGAGGCAAAAAAAATTATATAGACTATTATATTCTTTATAAACGTTTCGGTGGGGGAATAGTGGAGCAACGACAAATGTTCTCTAAGGTAAACTGGCCTTCCTCACGCAATGAGTCGCGACTGTGAGGAGCGTTCAGTGAAATTGGAAGAGTTTTTATCTATTGATTTTAAATCCATTTAGGATACGCTCCCGTCTTCGGAAAAAAAATGTCGCTCGGAAACAATTTCGACTCCATTACCAATTTGAGTGCGTGCGATGGGTCGATTTAGGTCCCAAACGTGAGGTCGTCGAACCTTTGGGTACATGCAACATATCCAGCCACTCGAGTCTTTCCTTCAGAACGAACGAAAACAGAAACGAGTAGCGGAGAGGATTTCAGCGTCCCGAACTTTAGGCCCAGAATTTCACAAATCCAATGAACATCGGTAAATCTCAGCCGAGCAAAAGGGCCGTCCTTAAATTACGCAAGGGAAATTTTGGCTCATTTAATCCCTCCATCCTTTTGTAAGCATCTGCAATGCATATCCCCTCCCCGTTTATGTGAACTCTTCCTCCCCTCTCCTTACGTAACTATCCGCGCTATAATTAATGTGAAACTTTTTTTTAAAGAAAAAGCGTCTTATATATCGTGGGGAGCATTTTTCACTCGGTTACTCACTGATTATTTCGATCACGAGTTTGTACCGAGGAAAAGTACTCTTTTTTTTTAACAGGCTTATAAATGTTAAAATAATTTCGAAGCAATAGTTTCATTCATTTGTGAGTGTTTGCACGGTTGTGTTTTTAGCGATCGGGTGTAATTAAAGTTATTTTTGATTGAAATGGCTGAAATAATGCAATGATAAACCAATTTAAGATTCCTCCTGAACTGCCGCTCAGAGACCCAATTCAAGAAAACGGGAAATTGTGCACCTACACTCACTGCCCCCAACCAAAACCCTAAAGTAATTTAAGGAGTGCCCTATATAAAACGTGAAACTCATCGCTTAAAGCACGATTTTGCGAGCGGGGAGACATTGCACTCTCAGCACTTGCGTGGATGCTTGGGTGGGTGGGGATTAAGAGAGAGACCAGGGGTTGAGGACTCACTCTCGGTCCCTGGTCATCCAACCCCGTCTCATTTCCTTAATAGAGCGGACCTTGTTGTGACGCGGATCGACCCAGTGTAGCCACCCGTGGGAGGGTTCGTTTAAAATGAGCTAAGTTCCTTAATCTTGGTTCTGAGGGAGTCAATGTCGTCCGTGGCTGATACCATAGTGTTGTGGAGGGAAGGGGGAGATGAGGGGGGGTAATCCCCCACTCCATCCCGTGAGAGGGCGGAGGGAAACGGGGATCTCGGTGATCCCGAATGAAATCCTCCCACATTGCACGCACCCCCTCCTCAGGAGAAGATCAAAGCGAGCTTTTGAGACGGTTAATTGCAGGGAGGAGGCGAGAAAGGATGGAGGGGGATTTACTTTGGAGAGTACTCAACGAACCGTGGAGCTAGGTTGCGACGGGAGAGAGAGGTGATTTTTTTTATCGGATTTACTCTCCCTAGCTTCATCCACCCTTCCCGTGCCCCAATAACTCTCCCCCGCACTCCTCTCCTGCCGGTTAGCAGAGGCGTAGTATCATCATCCCGTACCGTCGATGTTTCCTTGCTTTTTTGGCCACGGAGATATAGCGCGCTCCTCGCGCGGCGCATGCAGGTTACGTACGAATATAAGTCTCTGTCCGAAGTTATCCAGATTTTACCTTTTTTTGGGAAGTTTAAATTAAGTCGAGTGGATAAAAAATAAGTAGGCGTAAGGGTCGGGCCCGAGAAAAATATTAATTCGAGTTTTTGACAAAAAAATGACTTTTGTTACCTCATTGCTAATTCCTGCCGAGAGGAATTTAGTACAGGTTTTCATGAATAGAATTGAGCGGTCATCTTACTTGATATAATTATCTCCTTTGCCAATTTAAAACGAGGTTATGTGGCATTGATTATGCTACGCAGTCATTAAAAATCGCTGGGAAACTTCTGCAACAGCTCTTAAGATTTTTTTGCGAAAAAAGTATTGGCTAACGACGGTTCAGTTTGCGTAATGGGTACAAAAATAAATGGATAACTTATGATAGCTGGGAATTTAATCATTTTGTTATTGGGTGCAAGGATAACTTCGAAGGGAGATTATTCTAGTCTTCGTCTGAGAGGAGCGGTCAAGACGGAGTAGCCTGCTGTCAAGTCAGAATATTATATGAGTCGTCATAATGATTTTATTTGTGTTAAAATTATGATCAATCGATTCTAATCACTGTTTAGCTCGTCCGTAATTCATAATTTCAACACAGTAATTCTCAGCATAGACCCCGAAATTTTTTCCCACGCAGTCAATTCCTCAATTCTATCTCTCTCCACTGGATGTTTCCTGGTCCAATGATGAATTAGGTTATCATGCTAATTAATTCTTTTGATGCCTAACCAGCGCCTCGACAATTATTATTTGTATTATTTTAATTTCCGTGAATTATTTATAGTTCGCTAGGCATGTAGGAAGTACTCTCGACAGAATCCATGTTAGTGTAAGCCTCCTGCAGTACTGGAACCAGGTGAAATTATTTTCAAAGTTGGTATCGAGGAGGTGACAGACCGAATGAACCGAGATGAAAAATCATATTATTATGCTAATAGATATGGGTGGGGAATTAGTTGGGAGAGGAGTGGTTGATGCTAGAACGAAATCATTACAAAAACCTGAGAGAAGATGAGTTCAGACCTGTGCTCCAGTCAATTAGTAGCAGCCCAAATTATATTTTTCCTGCCAGACCACGAAGATAGCATTAAATAATTAGATGTCAGACGTAATATATTTTGTGAGCCCTTTGTTCCGTAAAGCGAAACGTAACAGCGGCACGCACAGATCCAGTATTTTCACCCGTGCTCTGCCCACTTTCATTTGCACTATTCTGACCGATTACCCTTGATGCCGTGCTCTGTGTATTTAAACGAGATCATATTCTTTCCTTTCTTCAATTATATTCGAGATAATTTGAGCAATGCTTAATTATTTTTGCTAAAGCAGTCGATTATTTTTTAAATTTCCATTCATTTAAACGTTTTTCTTGTAGTATTCTTTGAATTTGGCTTCTAAAAAAACTGCGTTACATATTTTCATGAGGAATTTAATGTTTATCTGGAACACTTGTAGTGGACCTACCTGCGGAGAATAGAAATGTTGACCTTTGAAACATGGTGCTGGAGGAGAATGTTGAAGATTAAATGGACGGAGAACTTAACTGAAAATACGAACTAGTTGGATTGGACAGGTCTTGAGAAATAATGAATTAATTAGATTAATCCTAGCAGAAGGGAAAATTTAAGAGGAAGATCAATATATGTGACAAGTACATAGGACGAATTAAGGAGCTCGTAAAACAGAGGAGCAAATCAGGGGGTTAGAAAATAAACGTTGAATAGAGAAGAATGGAGGTCTGCAAGATACCAATCTCAGAATTGAAATATTTATGATAATGATTGAATACTAATGAGAAAATTTTAAATGGACTTAATAAGTAGGTGTGGGCAATTCTTTGTTGTACATGTAACAGTCTTCTGGCTCTTAAAATATGAGCGTTTTAGTGTGTGCATATTATGCATCGCCAGGAGTTAAATGTGTAAACAACTATTCAGTATTTTTTTATAGTTTTGACTATTTCGTCTTGATGTTACTTTTCGATTTGTCTTCGAACGTCTTATATTGATAAAAAGGATAAACAATAAAATAGACGAATCAATATCGACAGCTGTGATCTCTCGAATGGCTGTTGTCGCCGTAAAATTAGAGCAAACGGGTGCAAGGGTTTGTGCACGCATAGAATAGCACTGTGACGTCGTCGTTGCGTCACGTTGGCGCCCCGTGTACTCGCTGAGCGCCCTTGTGTCTGTGTGCGTATGTGAGTCTGCGCGCGCACGACCACCCCACCATCCCACACCCTCTCACATCCCACACCCTCTACAACCCCTTTTCCTCTTCGCCCCAGTTCCCCTACGCTCTTTCGCTCTCTCTCTTTCTTTCACTCTCTTTTTCTCTCTTTCTTTCTTTCTCCCAGCCCACTCGACCTCCCAACAGTTTCAACCCCACATTTATTTTTTGTCATCTGGGTCGTAAAGAATAAGGGTATTGTAATCCGTCCGGAAGCGTCAAAGACGGTGTCGTTCTTATCTTTGTCAGCCCTTACAAAAAAAATGACTGCAGGTCGTAAACTGTTAAAAGCATCTGGGGATAACTGATGCAATTCTTTCTTTTGTGCACCAGAATAATGTGCACATATTATGTTTCTCAAAAAAAATATGGGAGTATTTTGCCGCAGAATAATGATGTAATCACGCACATTATGTTTGTCAAGAAATTTTTAATTTTCAGTTTTTCTTTCTCTGCCATATAACCGTAAAAAATGGCAACACCAACAAGTTTGACATAGTATCGTGTTTAGTTTGATATCTAGCCCAGATGGTTTAGTCTGGTCTGGTAAAGAGCCAATTAACAAATTGCATTGCAGACAATGTACTAGACTTTTTTCCTAGAGTTTTATCCAGAAATTCGTATTGCCATCAGGGAATACCACGCATCTCGTGAGATGCCAATCACAATGTTTGGATGTTGGAAGATTTTTGCTACTCATAAACCTAAAGCGGCCATCTAATTCTTGTTCAAGTTTACATTTCACCGGCCTAATATATCTTATTTCGAGTAAGCATGTATTAAAATCAGAATCGCAATATACATTCAAATGATAAATTATGTGGAAATATTTGTTCCATGCAATCGTTCGATCTACTCTTTGTGGTTTAAGTAAAATCGTGGGGATTAAGTTAAGTTTAAAGATTAAACAATCATTTTATTGAGGAGTACATGCCAAGTGTGAGATAAGGCTGGGGAAGAGTGAAAGTTGCCCTGGAAGTGCTCGCAAGAAGTCGCGGAATATACGCACTACTGCATTTGGAGATAAGGAAATGTACCGCTTTCCTGAAGACTTTTTGGAGAAGGGAGATTGTTGTTGGCAATAATTTTAAGTGGGAAATAGAGTTAAGAGCAATTAAGAAAAGCGGAAGAAAATAATGTGTACTGAGAAAAGGTTTGTGTATTTCTCGAAAGTATTTCATAAGCCCTCATGGATGCCCAATAGTTTCCACGGTCCGTTCAAAACTTGCGTCTAGACATTCAAATGTTTTAACGAAAAAAAAAACAACACGATCTGTGGGGCGACCGTGCCTTCCGGCCACAATTGCCTCGAACGATTCATTAACACTAATTAAAAAAGTGATCGCCGCTCTTGAAATGAGAATTAACGTCTTCCCTCGAGTTATATGTTGTGTTGAGATGAGCCCTTAACTAGTTTGGTGCGATCAAACTTTACGAGCGACCGGGCGGAGAATGGCTGCTCTTGAGAACTGGTTCGGCCGAACCAGTGCGATCGCCTCGGCGTTGGGTGCCGCTCCTTCGGCGACCTTCTTCTGCCTCCATCGTCCCTCGAAATCCCACTCTCTCCCTCCCTTCCCTTCCTCCCTCTTTCCCTTTCAATCCCCCCTTCTGTCTCCCTCCCTCTCTCTCTCCACCCTTTTACACTCTTTCTCTTTTCCTGTCTCGCCCACCACGTGCTGCCTCCCTTCCATTTGTGTATGCGAGAGGGAGAAGGAAAAAAATATGAAAGGTATAAATGTGTATCTACCTCTCTCTCTCTAGAAAAGGGAGAGAAAGAGGGAGTGGGTGTGTGGACACACATCGACGGGGAACTCTTACACCCAAACCCGCCCACTTCATCTCTGTTGAATTTATTTTTTTTAGTGTGTGTGTGTGAATATATATTTCTAAAGAGCGAACGTTTTGTTTTCCCCACATATTCTCTCCTCCCTCCTTTACTCGTCCATCTCTCTCTCTCTCCCTCCCCTTTCCATTGTCCCACCTTCCCATTCTCCCTTCCTCTCTCTCTCTCTCTCTCTGCATCCCCCACCACGGTCCCTCGCGTGGGAGGTCGCTTTAAATGCCTTCTTCCACTTTCTTTCACGTCGCGGCGGGATTTTTGCTCATTGTGCATCAGGAGATTTCCTGGGCGAACGGCACCGGAGTTTTTTTTCACCCTAATAGGAGAAAAAAATGCGTATGTGTGTATTTATCTCTCCGGACTACCCCTGAAAGCCGCCGTGGGTGTCCACGGCAAGATGACGGGAAGGAAGGGCTCAGTAAAACCGTCCGTTATAAGGGAAGACGGATTTATAATACGAAATTAGCGTCTTTCTGATTGCTGTTAGTGGTCATGAAATGCTGTTACTGGTCACGAATTGTGCAGTATAATGCCGAACAATTCCTTGAAAAAAATTTGTCCGCATTCGATTTCCTTTTACGGTGGTCTAGAACGCGTGATGACATATTATGTTAGGGAACTCTCCATAGGGTCTGTATAAGTCCGTCGAACTAGGAAGCGAACTCCCATGTGAAAAGGATGCAGTGCGCACGAAACTTAATAGTGAACTCGTGGCATGTATCTGAATCTGGGAGTGTGTGAAGCTTATTTTTGGATTCTGAAATTATTTATTTCAATGGACACGCATGGAATGACAAGTGCTTTCAATGGACTTGCATGTCATGGATAAATTGTTCTATTCTCAAATATCGACAAGGGATTATGTACTCTGGTCCTACAATGATCGAATGATGCTTCCGGTTGCAATCTTAGGAGTCCTTCGCGGATCGCGTAGGTTTCCCCAGGAATTCGTTCCTTTTTCGAATGAAAAATTTCATCACTGGACCCCATGTGCACGCGACCTATTCTTTCCAATGCATATGACATGGTGGGAGAGACAAAACACCTTGGTAATTTCCAAACTTTTTACTGTCGGTACGACCGGTTTCGACAGTCGACTGTCATATGTTGAGAGTCAAATGTTGAAACCGGTCGGGTACTGCGGTGAAAAAATCGGGAACAATTGATAAAAAAGTGTTTTGTGCATATAAAATGGAACGATTCCACAAATGAAAACCTGGTTCCATTAATTTGATGTTAAATGACAGGAGATGTGGCACATTTTCACGATATATTTAGTCATCTCTTACCCCCGACTGTGCGCAAGAAAAACTGAGGTTTCTCCCAAGCGTCGTCCCGTAACAGGCCGGATTAAGCTTCCTCAACCCACTGTGAGGCCTGAGGTGAGGACTAAGCCCGAGTATTTCGCGTGTTAGTAGTAGTTCATCATGCCACCCAACCACCTAGCGCGTCTAAGGGCACCGGCGGTTGTCTCTCGCCAATTACCGAGTTCGTACCGCTGGATCATTGACGAGAGCCATTTTTCCCGGTGGTTCTCGGAGGGTTTTGTGCTCAACCCCGGTGAGTGTTGAGATGGGGACGAAGCGGCACTGCGGTGTTGTGTCGGTCCGTGGGACTCGGGCAAGTAATCCATCACGGGATTAAGAGTGCAAAGGAGAAGGAGGTGGTCTACTTAAGCCCACCCATAAATGTGCACAAGTGCATAATGGGGAAGGTCGTGCGATTTACTACGGTCTCTCATTCCCCGCTTCTGAGGGGCAACCGAGAGACTCTAATGATGCATAATTGACGTGAAGTGAGTCAGTCCGTGATTAATGAGCTAAATTTTAACGTCGTCAGATCGTGCAAGTTAGAGCCCTCCCCCCATTCCCCGTCACCTTTGACTTTCTCCCCTATTTCCTACTGACTTATAAGCTATGATGCCGTTTCCCTTTTGCTTTTCGTCCTCCCGTATATTCAATTGTATCTCTTTTCTTTATTGAACGGATCACTACTAAATTAGACTGCGTGCACCATGGATGAAATTGATGATCTAGTCCAGATTTGATGAGCTTCGTTATACGTGTTGGCATTGGTCGAAGCGTTACGTGATTCTCGAGCCTCTCAGATTCATTTTCGACCCACTTGGTGAGCTGTATGTGTTTGTAAAACATTCCTTCGTTGTTTGTTCAGTTTTTTGTTGGTTTATTTCATTATAATACTACGTTAAGTGGCTGATATTTTATTTGTTTTGTAGCATTTAAGAGCGTTAATGTGTCCCGACTGGCCACCTAGGATTGACAAAACGAACTTGTCTCTGAAAGTAACGATTAATTTAAAAGAAATTGCATTCTACTTCATACCTAGCTAACTTTATTAAACCTATTACTATCGACTATAATGTAATTTAAATTTCAGTCACAAATTAAATATTTATTTATTTATTTGATGATATTCGTTGCAATTAGGCAATTGTCCTGGTGACAACGGTCACATCACCTACGAACAATATTTTAACAGTTATGCTGTACAATAGTACAATTAGACAGTTATAATTATTAGACAGTTACAATAGTATACAAATCACTGATTAATGGTTTATCACCCAGTGGCTGCTTTACACTTCTTCTTAAAGCTCCTAAAATTATAAGAAAGGGCTCAAACAAACCTCCAGGCATCTGGTTCCATTCAACAATAGTTCTGTTTAAAAAAGAGTATTTTTTCTTATCTGTTTTTTACGTTCTTATTTTTATTTTAAAACTATGGTCGTTTTTCCCCTTAAAGTATGGTTTTTCTATCTCTTTCCATAAATCTTCCCACGCTTCGTCATTTTTAAAAATTCTGTGCATCGCGCCTTATTAATGCTACAATTGAAAAAGGTAATTTTTCCTCCTCAGTACTGCTGTTATAATTCTCGTCATTGGTCGTTATGGAGTGCACAACCAACATAACCGTATGCATAGTTGTTTTAGAAAAGAAGATAATTTATTTTATTCGGCTTCAGCGAATTGATATCGCCTGTTTTCAAGATTCAATTGATGTCTAATGGTCAGATTTTTTGGGCATCTCCTTCAAGTCGGTGTTTCATATCTAAATTTACATCCTTAGAGCGTCATTGGAGTGAAAATTGAGGGGAATCGAACGAAAAAAACCTCCCAGGACCACCCAAATTGATCTTTAAAGGTTTTGTCTCACGTCTTAATCCTAAGTCCCAGTCGTAGTGTCGTCATCAACACCTCGTTACACGAAAAGGCTTTTAGCCACATGCGTTGCAACGTCTGGAGAAATTTCATCCGTTCCATAGGTGCGCTTATCTCTGGTGTCCCAGTCGATTCGTTAGCATTTGCATAACGAGACACATTAACACATGCTCAGTATTTATTGCGGTGTTATTTCGAGTGATGTTGGATTATTTCATGTATTCTATCCATAAAGGCGAGGCCGTCATGGAGTGTACTGTAAAGCGTTTTGTATAAGAGTTAATAATATTATTTCAGTAATAGCCACGCGTTGTTGAATGAAATGGTATTTTGATTTTTTGCCGTTAAAACAACTGCTTCGATGTTCTAAGGTCGGTATGGTGTCAAATATTTGGAATGTCAGTTTTCTGTTGGATGAAAAACGAATTTCATAAAAATATAAATAACCAAATCACGAAGTAAATTTTTTAGACTTCCGAAGAATAGATAGATTTTTATATGACAATATAAAATGCTCAAGTAGCCAATCGATAAAGAAACCAAAACGCGTTACGGAATTATCATCATCCTTCTTGGCAATGGAACAATCTTAAAACCATTTGCCTATACCTTTACGAAAGTTAATATTTATTCCTAATCAAATTATATTTTCCTATTTTTCGATTAAGTCGCGCTTTTCCGCTTGAGTATCCGGGATAACAGTGAATTACAAATAAAGACGATAACTATGAGGTACTTGTAGGAGTGTTTTTAGTGAAAATAGAAGAGATTTCCTGAGTAATAGCTTGCTCACGAAAGTATGTGGAATAGATGCTCCGGTAATGGACAATTATGACTGGATTGTGCTCTGCTATTGATCGATTTTTGATCATAAATGATCACGTTTAGAGAGTGGTTGGAGAGTCGAATCACCAAACGCATATGTATGTAAAAGAAGAGTAAATGGTCTTAAAGGAAGGGACATCCGGAGAAAGTCATCGGTGAATGCAGTCGACAAGAATCTCATGGCAAGGAATGTGTCTCCGGAACGTAAAAGCATGTACGGAGGCTATTAATGTATTCGGCGGAGGCGAAAGAAGTTAGGACAGACATTGCGGGAAGAAAGGAATTAGTAAGCAGGAGCATGTCTCCTTAAATAACCTAAAATGAGTATTTGTGACTTGTCTCACTCGAAATGGCAAGATTTGAAGGGTATAAATGTGTGTAAATCTACGGTTTTCAGGGGGTTACGATAAATTATTTCGTACTGACTCAAGCGCGGGCTCTGATCTGCTGTGTTACGGACGCATTTAATTGTAAAATCGAAGTTATATTCGTCTAAAATAATTCAGCAGACGAGAGAGGCATGCAACGAGGTGCCGGTTCAACTCCCAGCAGTTGCCGGTAATGATGATTCTTATCTGGCCGAGGTCAATGAATCTGCGTGCCACGCGTACGCGAATAACGAAAGCGAAGGCGCGTGTGAAGCGGGCGAGAGAACCATTGGAAAAACCGCACGGGGGACCACCATTGAGCAACAATCAATACCCTTCTGAAAGCGTTCATGGGATCCCGTGAGGCTTATTGCGCGGTTTTAAAACCCTTTCGTCCCCGCCCAACCCCCCTCTCGCCTCCCCTGCGCACTTTGCTCCGTGGGTGCGGCAAGAGGTGATCGTTTATGGCGTGCATTTTTATGCATGGAGCATGATCTTCACTCCCTCTAAGTCTGCAGGAACGGCGAGTTCGCCCGTGGTTTAACTCGAGCACTTTGAATTTTCAACTGGCCGAAGTGAGAGAATACTTGTTAATTTAAACCCATCGAGCCTCCCAATTCGGTGTGTTTATTTAAACATGAGATTCAGAATATTTTAAGACCTAAAGAGTTGTCCATTAATGAGTAGTGGATACGTATGCAACTATTTTACGTTTAAAAGCTAGACTGAGTCGGGTAGACTGCAGTGTTATCTAAACCAGTTTTTACCGTCGCGATCCAGAGAAGGAAACGACGTCCATCACGTCCGCAGTTGTGCCAAGAATGGGAGTGGTCGCAAGCAAGAGTTATAGATAAGAAGTAGAATACTTCGAAGTTCTTATCAACACTATGAGGCTTTAAAAAAAAACGATTCGACGTATGTCTAGCGCATGTATGCATGCATGTTTTCAATCGAAGGTCGCTCTACCGTATTACCATACATCGGTTGGTTGAAGCACTCAATGATGTGAATTGTTATGATCAAGGAACTTACTTATCGAGCATATAGGACACACATACTCATTGATTAGTTTGCAGTATGTTTCCAACCTTGATACTAAATACTCATCGTAAAGTTAACACCACATTATGCCTCGAAAATGTCATCTCACATGAAAATTATGTTTAGCCAATAGTGCACCTCTACAGCCACACAATACCCCATAATCCGCCGCAAGGGCGTGTGGCGGGGGTTGTTAGGACCACACTCGTGTAATAGAATGCTACTGCATAAAATACTAGCAAAAAAACATGCTAATATACAGTAACATACACACACACACATTAAAAAAAAATATATATATATATACATATATATGTGTATATATATGCATATGTATGCATATATATATATATATATATATACATTCAAATACGAAATCCCGCCATACGGCGCACTAATAATCATTCAACCATGGAAATAGGTATAAGGAAAGGGCATAGGAAAACACATAAAAGGCAAACACAGGACATGTGGGGAAGGCGGACTTGAGCAGATCACAAATTTAAAAATATTTCCTTATGTATATATGCTCATGCAAAACTTACTCAATTTACACAAATGCAAGCAACTAATATATACAAGCACATTTACCTACGAATGCACTAGATTCATACGCGGTGTTTAATCTGGTTACTGCTTATTGCAACATTTTGTTACTATTATGATTCCTGATTATCCTAGGAAATAATGACTATTTATAACTATCTCTACCGGAGTTTATCTCCCTTATCTTATCTTTATGATCTAACCTGGCCATATAATGTGGGGCGATAACATGAGGGTAAGTCAACAAATTAGTCGCAAACGCGTGTTAGACGAACGAAAAAGCTGTTACGAACGTTTAGTTGGGAACGCGTGGGTCATCAAGTAAACAGTCCCAACTGGGCCCCCAGTGATTTTCATCTGTACAGACCCCTAAAAAGTCATTTAGGTGGCCAACATTTCGAAAATGATGATGCCGTAGTCCAAGAGGTTACTCGTTGGAGCGAACAAAACGAAACAGCGACAGCAAACAAAAGACTTCTTTGCTGCACGGCTATCAAGGGCTTGTAAAGAGATGGGATGTCTGGATGTACAGGGTGAATATGACAACAGTTAAATAAGTTTGATGAAGTTATTTTGATTATTATTGCCTCTATCCAATTTTTCGTGTTATTTATTGACTTACCTCCGTAATCTCAACTGTGTTATTTTTAAACTCGTGTGTTCTAAACCTTGCTGAAGTCGCAGTCTCGCTTGTTCTCTTCGAGTCTCAAGCGGCTGTCAGTCTTATTGTTCTTTAAGACCCGTCACGCTCGTCATATTTAACGTAAGAATTTTTGACGAATCTGGCGGATTTCCGCTGAACATCATCTAATTCTGTTATGAACGACTTCTCTCAAGGATTATAAATACATGCCGCGTGTTCCGAATTGGGCGTAACTAAAGCGAAATGAAACGTCTCTTTCTTTTGCGCATTACATTTCCCACCTCTCGTCGGGGAACCTAGTTTATTTGAAGGCGCATCCATATATTTTCTGTCATGTGCATCCCATGAAAGACGCGTGGTCGGAACTGCCCCCAAATAACTTGTTCTCTGATAGTTCGCAATAAACCATTTGTTGTATAATTTATGTCCTGTACATCACTTCTTTTGCTCCAATATTTCAAAACTGCACATTTTCTTGTCGTAAAGTTTTAATGGTCTAGATGTATAAACGAAAAGTCATGTACAAAACAGTGGACTAGTCGAAATATTTTTCACATTATTTATTATTATCAGATAACCTACGGGTTAAGTTAGGTTTTTGGATGGACACAACTACCAAATAAATAAATATTTATTGACTCCTAACAAAACACAACCCAGCAACCTACTCTACCTCAGGTCTCTCTTCATCTCTGTGTACTTCCTTCCTCCCTTCATCCCGTACAACATCCCTATCCTGTTCTTGCCCTTTCCTCATTTGCCTAACATTCTCCCCTCTATTACAGTCTTCAACATCCCACTGCCGATCAATATGTCTTTCATCTATTTTTCCTACCTCCATAGGATTTCTCCCAACAAACCCCTCTCCTCACCCACCATCTCCAGTACTTCCTCATTTGTTTTCCTTTCGGTCCATTTCACCTCCATTCTTCCCCACACCCACTATTTTTACATATTTTTTTCACGTGTCCTCAGACAAATAATGTTAGCTAGTATTTTTACGCGAATTAACAAACCCGTCATGTGAAAGCACGGATTCATCATTTTCAGAAGTAGTTCGCGTTAAGACGGACTATATTTCATTTTTGGCGGCATACAATCAGGCATTTCTGCTAGCCTCTTGGTCGTTCCAGTCGCAAGGAATTTTGTGAAAAGCGTCAGTATGAATCTGATATCAGGAGCGCACCGAGAGTGATTTACGTTCTATGGTAAGGCGATCGATGCGCTATCACCAGGGGTCCCTGCACACCCCTTGCCTCCTGGAATACGCTCCTCTGCTTGGGTCAAGGGTCTGCAGAATTTTTATCTATATCGAGCGTAGGAGAAGACGTCATTACTTTGAAATTTACGACCTGTCACCGCACTTCATTGTAATGCAGCTGTCCTCCGGTAGTGTACCGAAGGAGATGGACTACTTGTTCGCGAAAAAAATCTTTTTTTTTAACTCGCGAGGCTTTTTCCGTTCTGAGACGCAATGGGAGTTCATAATGTTTCCAGTGATGCTTTCCCACGTAATCCATGCCCGTTTATTCTTCTTGGACTGCTTAGCATGCGTTACAGAATGTTGTCGCATTCCAATTGCTATTACGTCCGACATGAGTTGTCAAGAAGTGGGCTGAGTTCCAAATATTTTCATTACCTTACTGCACATGTCGATCCCGCAGTACCTCTTACAACCTCTCTCATCTCTATTCCTTCTTCGGAACGAGGATTGGGCATATCCTGGAGACAACAAATATTTTTCATTTGGGCCCGATCCCTATTTCAGGTGCTTTGTGAAGAGACTTTGAGTGAGTACGACGTCCGTCGGGTGGAATGTTAAACTGCGGACCCCTTGGGCGCCTTTCGATAAGAGTATTCTAGTACCGACGCCGGGTTTTTCTCCAACCTTCCTTTCCCATCCATCCCCATCCCTAATGGTGGAAATGACCTTAGCTGTCGGTCGCCTCCCCCAAAAAAACTAAAACTACGAGGATTGGGAGGTTTCCCATAGATGAAATCTCAGTGTTTTCGCTGGTTTCATTACTGATGTTACTTAATGTATGTGGGAGACTATATCCAGAAGGATGGAAGGATTTTTTATAAAAATATATATATATACAGATATTATGTTATGAATGAAGAGAAAAGTGACGGAGGATTGTACAGGCGAAAACGACCTCTTGGGGTGAATGCGTCGAGGGACGCATTTCACCCACGAATGCGATGGGGTCTCGATCCAAAACACGGCCGATGACTTCGGACAGAGAGGTTACACAATGCCTCCGCATGCATTTGTGGCCATAAATCATGTTTTCAGAAGCTTTCATCTTCATTTGCATAGATATACCTGTATAGTGTATGGTTTTTGGCCGGCCCTACCTGGATCCCCGGGGACTAGTCGCCCGTAGGGGGGTCCACGAACTCTAGGATGCTTCCACTTCTGGCCGGTTACAAATGGTCTATCATTGGTCACCATTCAAAAGGATTCCCCAGATTAACCCTTTGAGTCGACCTCTTGCGAGGGCTCCGCCCTATTCATAAACACTCCTTCCATTCTCCGCGATCCGAACGCCGCGGCGCAACACTTCATCTTGCCGTAACGGCGCTATAGAATATTAAGAGCGCTCACTTTGCCCGTGATGTACAATGGAGCACCTTTCCGGGGAGGGAGAGAGCGAAAAACGTGTCGGGAGGTTTTATTTCCACATAAAATGCTGGCGACGGACATGTGATCGTGCGGTGGTTCGGTGCGTGCTCCGTGGTCGTTTGGGAATGAATGCTGAAAACTCTTTACAGCAGCACAACACCATCCCCCTCGCTCGCTCGCCTTTTGAATCCGCGTTTTTATCTTTGCCCTTTTTTTTCCTCATGCGATCCTTGCGCTCGTCGGAAGAGTATCGCGTCTCCTTTTTAACGGCCGTCTTTTCGGCTCTCCTTTCTTCCTTATCCCATTCCTCTCCGGCCTTAAATCACTCGGAAAGAACCGCGTCCTCGCGTTGGACCGCTGAGCGCACTACTTCACTCCGCGGACGACTCCACGAAAGGTCTGTTTCTTTTTTTTTGCTAATCGGCGTTGTTTCCGAGCTTCGAGTTTCGAATTCGCTCTCGTTTTGCGGTACTCTCACGGGCTTTCCTTTGGTGCCAACTCTTCGCCATTATTCGTGCTAATTTCTACACGTGATAATGACCGAATGGTCCTCTTTTTTTCGGTTATTTCTGTCGGTGCACCCGAACTTGTTCAAGTCTCTCCCTCCCCTCCCCCCCTTCCCTTACACATTCCCTGTCGTTTCCCTTATTCTTGTCGTCTTCTCCCACCCCTCCCCCATCGTAATTTCACATCGCGTACCCTCCTACCCCCACGTATCTGTTTTCCTTTCAATGATCGTTTTTACCCAACGAAAGTCGTTTCATTCTGTTTTGGTCCGGGGCTCGTTTCGGAATGGGATCCACACCTCGAAATATGCAAGATGTCGAGAGTGGGATAAGTTTTTTTTTTATTTTACTCGTCGCCTAGGAGGTTGACGACCTTGTTTTTTTTTGTTACCTCCGCCGCGTCCGTAGTCCCACGCCTACGCGGCCCGTCAGGTGGGCAGGAGGGCGAAGGCGGGCTCGAGTCCACCGTGGAAAAGAACTCGAAAAGAAGAATTAAACGAATGCCACACGGAATTTGTATCCCGTGGCTCAATCGAAAATGTTCACCCGATGGACCCATTGCACCATCGAAAGATCGAAGACGCCTGGAACAGGCCTTAGTCGAAGAGTGTCTGGGAGTCCGGATTCCAGTGCAAATCATGGGCAAACAATTCTATAATCTAGTCAAATATTAAAAGAATATTTTAGTATTCTTTCGCCATGCTAAATGAATAATCCAACACCCTACGCATTTCAACTGAATTACTAGTGTTATTTCCGATTATTCTCGCCACGAAAGAATTGGTCTACATTTAATAATGAATGGGCAAACAAGCAAAGTTGATTTAAGCGAAGAAGCGTTAGCAAAGAGACGGGAGTTGGCGACGGGCACCCTGAGTGAAGATGCAAAGGAAACACTAGTGGACGCTTTGACGTAGACTGTATGTTTTTTGGCTCGAGAGTATTGATCGTTGTGGCAAGAGGATAAACGTAGATTTGGAGGCCTTTAAGAGGTGATCATGGAGAGGAGTGGAAAAAAAGAAATGAAAAATAGGAGGACAGCCAATGAGTTTCTGATAGGGGAAGAAAATTAGGCTTTTCGGAGACATTTTAAAAAAGCAGGATAAGTGGACGAAGAAGATACTGAGAGGCAACGGAATGCTAGAAACCAAATTAGGGGGAAAGTGCTGGGAAAGCATGAATTGGAAGTACGAGTTTTGTTATTTGAATGGAATTAAGGGGGGGTAGGAATTATAGAAACCTAAATAATGTGTCTGTAATATTAAGTATAGGTTTTAAGGATGTTTTGAAGCACGATAGTGTGTCGTGCCAAGACCGATCAAAAACCTACCCTAAAACTAAGTAGACTAGTGCTAAATAACTAACATTTGACAAAGGATTATTTTAACTGTTTCCTTTTTATTTTAAAGCAAAGTAAGTACATCATAGAGTAGCATTGATCTACGCCAAACTGTTGCTGCCCAACAGTGATTTATTAGAAATAAAGAGTATTCCTAAATTGGGCAAAAAAATCCTGATCTACTATTATCTATAATCGATAAAATTTAACTAAAGGTTGGCGAAGAGAAAAACTAAACCAGTGAAATGGACCAAGGTAATAATCATCGGAAGCTTTTTAGATAAACCGGAGAGGTTTAAATGCGATTTCACTCGAAATTCAAAGTCGAAAATCCTTGCCTGGCGATGGCCCTGTCGGACGAATCATTCGTGTATAGTTTTGTTGACGCCGTATTACATAAATCTTTCGTTCTCGTGATAATATTTTTCTTACATTCAGTCACCCTTTTTAAAAGCTGTTCCCTACTCTGGTCGAGAACGTAAAGGCGGACCGTACTGGTATCCTCAGACGACCAAGACGTTACTGGCGAAGCTTTTTTCCCCATAGAGTGTAGGTTCTCTTATCAGAGCGAGAGAATCGTATTTTTGCGGGAAGAAATGTTGTGTCATAAACGTCCAAAGTACCAATTCTTGACCAGTAAGGCATTTCGTGGATTAGGAAAGCGCCTTTTTTTCCCCTCCAACGTGTTTCGATGAAGGGAACAAGTTTCAGGACGCCACCAGATCGGTGGGACTGGCAAATAAAAATGAGAAGCGCCGGCCGACTGGCAAGCGGTTGTGCGTTAAAGACGTTTATGTCGCTGCAAATCAAGACGTTAAAACCCAAATAACACGAAACGTCGACTGCGACCGGCTCGACGGTAAAGGCCACCGCGCTGTACAGCTCAATTCAGTCAGGGATTTCAAGGGCACCCTAATCTCATGTTTATGGATCTTGAGTCGGATGTGTTTGAATTTTTTTTAATCCTTGCAATGTGTGCGTAGGTCACACCAAACACAAATGATCAGCACCGCCATCAGAGGATCGGAGTAAGTCGAAAGAAGATGAGCATTGATACAAGTGGCCTTGAGCCTGCATTTGTGTCGTTGTTTTCGGAGACACATTATGTCGTCAACATAATGAAATTAGATTTTGCCGAAAAGTATGAACAAAATGCTACTCCCCGTCGAAAATGATATTCCCCATCTATGCTTAAGCATTTATCATAACAATGCTTAGGAAATTTAATCTAAAGGACTAGATGAGAAATACTTACACTGGAAAAGTTTGTGTCGCTAAAGAGGTCCAAATGTTTTCTTTTCTAAGTGTTATTTTCCATGAAATTAGTTTACCATAATTTAAGGAGGGGTATTGCAGTTATATAGCTCGTGTGTATATATATATATATATATATATATATATATATACACACACACAGTATAATTGGAAGGGCCGGTGTCCAAATCCCGGAAAAGACAATATTTTTACGTTTGTGATCTGCTCAAATCCGCCTTCCCCACCTTTCCTGTGTTCGTCTTTTATGTGTTTTCCTAGCCCCTTTCCTCATATCTATTTTTATGTTTGATATATATATACATATATATGTATACATATATATATATATCCAGGGAAACCATAACCGGCACAGGGAAAGGAACTGTCCCCCCTACCCTGATATGTGAGTATTCACACGCCGTCGGGATTAGTACATGGGTGAGCTCTAGCATCACCTACTAAACCGACCTTCGGGTTGATTACTGTGTTTATGGTTTATATATATATATATATATATATATATATATATATATATATATATATATATATATCTATATTTATATATATATGCACAACAATTATTTTTCACTATGGTAAACCGAGGATATTTTTTACCTTCAAGTATTTTTACTTTTGAACATTCGTAGACTCAATATGCATTAATTCAGATGGCTGAATTATTGTTAGCTGCATTTTTCGAAAGACTATCGTAAGGAGGTTTAGAGTCTTAAAGAGTGCATTCCATTTCATAACCCAACTTAATTTTCTTATGCACGTACATATAAATTCATATGCTATAAAAGCCGTTAAAAGCACCCCTTGTCAGATGAAAAGTTTATTCAAATATTATATGAATAAATTTGTGCAAATCAAAAAACGTAATTTTTTCAACGCGAAGCTTCCCTAAGAGTACCAGTTTCAACCTTTTCTTCAAATTTGTTTCAATCATCGGGTTTTTATTAAAATAAATTTTGTCACAAAAACGACTCATGCGCATGACTACAACTGCTAATTATTTTTCATAATATCATTGTTAGAACTGATGTACAATTTTAAAGCCGTGGCCACACAATCTTATTTTTTACTGAAATATGTCATGATACTTTTTATATATCAATTGAAAATTGGCAATTTTTAATTAATCATGATATTCCAGCATATCAAGCCTGAAACATCTCTTTTTATGTTATGACATGTTTTTTATGTAAGTTTTTTGACTTTCCTGAAGACTTTACTGTGAATTAAATAGTTCATATGTATTTATTTAAAATTAGTCCGAAAACAGCACATTTTGGCCTTTGCATCGGACTTAATTAAAAATTTGCTATTTTTCACAAAATAAAATTAAATATGACCGGTTTCAATGTAATGACATCATCATCATGTCTTCTCATCCACCTGATGATGATGTAGTTTCATTGAAATCGGTCGTATTAAATTTTATTTTGTAGAAAATTGCAAATTTTTAGTTAATATTCCACCAAATTACGCCTGAAACGTCTCTTTTTAAAACCATTGGACTATCAACAATAATAACAATGGTCACATTGATAAACACCCAAGCCTTAGGTGGAGGAAAACCCATCCAGGCAGGAATAGAACCCGCGACCCTTGGAAAGGCAGACGAGAACGTTATCCCGCTACCACCGGGGTCGACATGTGGTCATCCTTGTATGTGACTCTGAGTGTCTGTTCACTTTCCCATTTGAAGTGTTATCCTATGAAGTCTCGGTACCAACAGCCCACTGAAATTGCCTCAATTTTCTGGGTGATTTGTTAAATATATATTTATATATATATACATATATATACACAACGCGTAGAGTTACGCGATGACTCTACGCGTTGGCGCGTATGTACGCGTATTGCGCCATACGCTATACGCGTATGGCGCAATCAGTGTGCCATTCATCTTTTTTAATCCCTTTGCGCTACGATCTCGTGTCACTGCGATTCTTCAATCTGGAGCAACGAACCATGAATACATTTTTCGATGATCGAACCAGCGTAATGAATGTTTTGCTGCTATCACTCCCTCAGGTCGCGAATAAAACATGAAGTACCTCCCACACACATCGTTTTATTTTTCATTCGCATTCGGTCCGACTCGGAAAACACGTGAATGCCGGCAACGTTTGTCGCGTCGGCGGCGGAAGGAATTCGACAGAGAAAATGTCCGCGGAATCCGTCGGATGAGCAATTAATCCCAGAAATTTCGCCGACATCGTCGCATGAGCGCACAACATAGGTATACCATCTCTGTTCGCCTTAGGCCGGAGCTCAACAAGAGAGTCTTCCTCCACATCCTCACAGCAGGAGGGCAAGGCTAGTTAGCGAACGTAAACAGGACGGGGAAGAGGGGGAACGGTGGGGTTGGGTGGGAGGGGATCGGAGTGTGGGGAAGGGATTTAGTCCCTCGTAACAAGGTAGTGCGCGCTCTCTCTCCCTGTTTGCTGTATGAGTTCCTCTCTTGGGTAGGATGGGAAAGAGGGAAAGTGTCGGGTTTATAAGGTAGTTGGGGTCGAGGAGGGTTGGGGAAGGGGATGAGGAGGGAACAGGGAGTCAGGAGCGCGGGTCCCTCCCCCCCCCCCCATCTCACCCTCACTCGCCGTGTCATCTCCACGTTTCCCCCTACCCTCTCCATTGCAGCCGACGAGCTCCGAGATCACGAGCGGTTGGCCGCTACGCCCCCCCCCCACTCCCTATCTCCCGAGATTGGTATTATTAATACCAGCTTCTGCCCTCGCCTGTTCCTGTTTTCAAAGCGAGGGAACGCTTATGAGGCCACTTATTAAATAATGTATGGGCTATTATGAACACAGGGATACGTGAATGTTTTCACTCAATAATTTTTCCGCCGGAGTTGGGATGGATTTAATTTTTTTTATTTGTTTGGAATATTTTATCTCCATCTCGTTGCTCCTCTGCGTGCGTTTAAATGTTACTTCATGGGGATTGTTTTGAGTGATTCGACCGCTCCGTTGCAGTTGTTATAACGAGCGTGTCGTTTTCGACTAATGTTAATTAATGAAAACTGGTGGGTGCTCCATTTTGCTCTCGCCGCATCAACGCGCTCAGATGAAAATAGACCCAATCCCTGCGTGAGCTTCTGGGAATTTAGGATTTTAAAATTAACGTGTATGTTTGTGCACATCCAAGACCTGGATTAATGTTTACAGATGCCGACTTCCCCGAAATTACCCTCGAGTAAACGGTTCGTCCAATCCGTGGGCAAAGCAACGTAGGACATTGATTGGTTGTCCGGGTTTATGAATATTGATAATTGGTATTTTCTGTGTCATCCATCACAATCAAACGCGTCTTATGTTTGAGATTGTGTTGGCAGATATAAGTATTTGTACCCTTTGACTCAATCTAGTGAAACCTGGATTAGTGCTTAATCTATTTACAATGAGAATTTCAATAAGTTTTAATAATAATGGTCGTATGACTGTAGAATTATGTTAATTTTGGATACTTGTACGCCAGTGTTCATAATTTCGTTTCGTCTCTGTATACCTTCTTAAATAACCCTGTACTCAATCACGGCTCCAATAGTTCATTATCCGGAGGCTTCGGTGAGTCAGGGGCTCAGTGCGTCTATAGCTCAGTCTTAACAGGACGAGTGCTTCGTTTAATCATCAGTAAGGACGTAAAATATATTCGCGCAAATCAATAATTGAAAAGAAAAGAATAATGTGAATCATGTTCTTATAAGGAATTCACTGCATCATACTTCTTCATTGCTACGTTGGAGATGAATTTCCAATCCGTATCCAATATTTACAACGATAATAGGTTCATTTCTGCCACAATCTATCGACTTCACTAATACGTCACGGCTAACTTATATGTCACGATAACGTTTCGTCACGGAGTGGGGATATTATGAGACTCACCAAGAATCCATTCGCTTTACTTTCCTCATCAATCAAATACATATTTTGGTGACGTATTTCAATCTCACTCGCACCATTATAAAATGCCCAGTTTTTTTTACAATAATACTTGCTTCACGAACTGTAAGTGCGAGCTTTCGATTAAACGAGCCTCATTCAAAGCTCTACCTCTTAATGTGGATCGTTTTCTGCGTCGGAATACTCTTCTCTCCATTCCTTATTCGCTTTTTTTTCGAAAGAAACCCCCAACCCTACCTTTCCATGATGGAGAAATGTGTACCTACTCGGGAGTGGAAATATTTGAAAACGAGGCAAGGTGACTCTGATGTGTGTGTGTGTGTGCGACCTTCTTCTTCAATCCCTTCCACCTTCCCAACCCCTCCCCCTGGCGCCCGGAATAGGGAGGCGGGACCGTGGAGGAAGGGCGGGGAACGTTGGGAGTAGGGAGGGTCGTGCTTCAAGGGAAGGGGGATGGGGGTGAAAAGGGAGCAAGGCTATCCCAGTCTCACGCTCCTACCATCACCTCCCCCGCGCCGTGGATGGCCGGGGGAGAAGGGTGTTCGGTGGGGGAGGGGGTCGCTCCAGAGGCGAGGGGCGAGTTCGCCCCGTGAGAGATGGCGGGCAGCAAATAATCTTTCTCTCCCTCTTGTTAAATAAACTGTGAGAACGAGATTGATAAGGGAGATTAGAAATGTGGCGAGGGGAGGGATGAGGGTATTTTCCCACTGCCGAAATTTCCCTTCCCTTGTCTGGGTTTGGACGAGCGGCGAGTGCGGGTACTGTTAAATCTGGAGATTGTTCTTTCCCACCCACCCCCAATCTCCTCCCCCCCCAAGCCGGTTTGCCGTTATATTAAAAAAATGACGCACCGTTGTGTGCGCATAATTTGTAAAATAATGGACTAATTTTTTTTGGGTCCTTCCCGTACGTGTGTGTGCGAATTTTTCGATGTGAAATCACACTCAAGAAAATTGAGAGGGATGGTGGTGCCATTTGAAAAAAAATCTCTTTTTTTTGGCCCCGCGCGCTCTCCCAGGTGTGTTCTTTTTAAGCCCTGGCGTGCACAGCCGCGTCTTTGTACGTTTTTTTATCTCTTCTCACTTATTTACTTAATCGTCACTATTTGTTAAGTCCAAGATTGGCTCGCCACAGCCGTGCCCACGTATTTATTCTCTTGTAGTTTGTTTATGGGAGGCGACCGACATCATGACTGAGGTCATTTGCGCCGTTAGGGATGGATGGGAAAGGAAGGGTGGAGAGAAACCCGGCGTCGGCATTAGCCTACTCTTGTCGAAAGGCACAAAGAGGTTCGTAGTTTGACGTCCCATCCGACGGACGTTGTATTCACTCAAAGTGCTCTCCACAAAGCACCTTAAGTAGGGATGGGGATATCACTGAAAAATATTTGTTGTCTCCAGAATTTGAACCCGGACCCTCTCGGTGGGAAACCTGTACGTTAGCCTCCGCACCATCCCGACTCCCAAGTGTTTCTCTTCCAAGCATCAAGCACCTGTCTTGCTCGCTTCCTAAATGTACGTCTCTCATGCCAGGCGTAATGCGTTCTCGTATTTTATTTGTGCTATCTAATATCATATTGTATTAATATCAATAACTTCAACAGTCTCTGGGGATGGTGTATGCCGCGAGATTCTGTCTTCTCGTGCGAAAGGATTTCTGCGTACAAGTTTTCATCCCCCTCTTCGTTGAAATTTTTCGTTTATGGATCCCTCCATCCTTTTACACTTCACAATTCACCTGAATAATAAAAAATTCCGCTTCCTCTATTTCTTCCCTCACAGTAATTTTTACATAATATTCATTCAGCTGCGCCACAAAAAGACAAGATATTTTGTTCCGCGTTTTCTTTATTTCTTGACCTGTGTGTCTGGTCATTAATTAAATTTTCTTCTGGTAAGCATAATGCCTTCTTTTGCCGGACTTTAACTGCCTACTACACTGTTTCATCTTCACCCGTAGCCGGTTATTCGGAGCTAACTTAGATGTAGGATTTCTCCAAGTATTTTTCTTCCTTTATTCTCTCATTTATTTTGCCATATGCATGACCCCAATTTGCTTATCGCCCTGGCAATTATTGGTGTGCACTAACCCCGAGTAGAAAGTGCCGTTTTTCTCTCTCTCTCTCTCTCTTTTCAGGAGTAACGGCGGGGATTTTCCATGATTCCACCGCGGCAGCAAATTATATTGAGCCAGTCGCTTCCAAACGTTCGTGACAAAACGCCCTTTTTTTTCGTCCTGGGCCCTTGTTTGCTATCGCAGTTTCTTTAATGCTGCGTCAGTTCTGTGGGATTTCCCGTCCGGGTTCTAGTTCGCTGTCTCTGGGGCACCTGAGAGCAAGGCACTGTGGCGTAGGGAAAAATCGATCGAGTCAGTACAGCAGCACCCCGCTTGCTAGCACCACCGTTCCTGTGAACGCTCGCTCATTTGTTTTCATACGCTCCCCAAGGCTTGCACAGGTGTTCGGAATGGCCGCGTGAATTTTTCACAAACCGGGAACTAATGGCAAATAAATGGTGATCACCGCTAAGAGAGTGGTCGCCAAGTTTCGGTTCTCGCATCGCACTGCTTGCAAGTAAAAATTACACGTGTAACACCTTGAAGGTGAAGGACAAAATTATGAAAAAGTACGGACGTTTTTCCTCTGGAAAAATATGGACGATAATTATGATGTTAATATACGTAAACTAATTTCTGGATTATATTTTTTTAACCATGGCTGTTGCTTCCATAGGTATTGATTGGGTTGGGATAATGGATAAAATATTTGGATTTCTCCATTATCTCTCATTATCACAGTCCATTATCTTTCTGCCAGTCTCTGCCAGCTGTTAACCATTTTACGATACGAAGGAAATTTTATTAATAAAAGTAATAACGATGCATATTAAATGCAACATGGTGACTGACTACATTGACAATAGGATTTTGTAAAGATGAAATCGCACTGAACGGTCGAAGGACCTTAAAAATTCAATTATTATTACTTCATCTTATTTAAACGTCCGTGGTCGGTTAATCAATAAGAAAATTAGAGAAGCTTCAATGGCGAAGATGATGAAGGACTTGTTGTCAAAGGGGTGAATACAGTAACACATTAATTTATAATATAAATATCATCTGCTGTAAAAATTAATTATGAAAAATTCCTTCAGTGTACCCTGAAGATCCATATATACGAGGAATCTTTCGACCGATTTTGTTGATATCTGTTCACATGCTTTTCATTGATATATTCCTCAAAATGCCAACTCCCATTCAAGCTATTAAAATAATTTTGAGCTTTCTGTAGCGTGCGAAAGCGAGTGTCCACCTTCTCGCAGCCTTTATCAATCCCAGCACGCAAGAAAACAGAGAAGGTTCATGGCCAAGGAGTTCGGTAGTGTAGCTCAGGACAGGTCATTCATCCGCGTTAGACATGCTCCCCTTCTCGAAAGTTTCTTCTTCCCAATTCCAGTTCACTTCCATCGCCATTTTAAGACGTTGAGCACCCACCGCTTTGACTTTTCTCCCCGCCTAAGACGCCACTCAAAGTAAAAATCCCTTCTTACCCCGAACCCCATTCAGTCCGCCTTTCTCGCATTAAGGTGTTATTTTTTCCCTCTTATGTCTCGTTGTTCATTCATACTTGTTTTCTCGCCTTTTGACTGCCTCAACGAAAATCCTCAAGAATATTTCGAAACACTTCACAATCGCCCTAAGAGAGCAACCAAGGGGATTAAAATTCCCCGGTAATGGTCCTGGATACTTTTTTTCCGAAGTGCAGATGGACTAATTTCTACGCTACCCAATTTATATATTTATTTTATTATTTATTTATTATTTATATATTTTCCGGCACACGATTAAGCGACCCCAAGAGCAGAAAGTATTGTACACGCCTATTCTAACTATATACTCGCTTAATTGAGACAGTGGCTGAGATTAAGGCGGATAGAATTTAGGAAAAATGATTTAAATCTCCCATTACCGTAACAATCATGGATACGATCGCTATAAACGTTCCTCAGGAATTCCTGATGAATTTTACATACAGCGGAGATTTCTGCCTTAGCGGGATACCTATTGTGAGAAATCTAAACTGACTCAGGGGAATTCTCCGGTAATCCTGACCCACCGTATGAATCTGTCCACTGCGGAGATTTCCATCATTAGCTATACCTTACTCATAAGCTTTTGCTTTCCCTCAAAGTTACCCGATCATATTTCCAAAAATTTCCAAGAAGGAATGTGATCAAATCCCTTCAATTATTCTATTTTTACGTGTCACGACTTCAATCGGGTAATACGTAAACATAACACAACGTAGGATTCGGGGGCCAAAGTGGGGTTAAATTAAAAATATTTTTGTTTGGAATCGCGGTTTGATATTATAAAATAACAGGACGCCTTCATGTTTTCAAGAATTTAAAAAAATTGTTTTTTAGGATTCACCTATTTCAAGTATTGTGTCTGATCGAGATTTTATGAGAACACATTAAGAAGTGGCTCTTCCAACACAATACTTCCGCGTGCCAAAGTCGTGGCGTGCCGCCCACGCCCAATATGCTAAACAGCCTATAGTATGTACCTGACTGCCATGAACAAGCGACAAATGCTATCAGTCACTCTCCATCATTATCTTCCTTTGCATCATGCCAAAACTGTTAGAACGTCAATCTTTTGATTTCAGTGGAGGAAATCGAAGTGGGAAAGATTGAGGAATTTTCACACCGGATACGGATCTGAATGCCTCATCCTTGGAGAAACACACGACTCTGTGCAAACTCTTTCAAAGCAATTGGAGACTCGAGAAGCCCTCCTAAGAATACCCAGTGTGTCGCGGCACATAATCTTGTAAAATATCCGAATATATTAACCAAGAACTTTTACCTCTGCAATTTCGTGTTATAAAAAATCATCATCTTCAATAATATGGGTATTCGCCAATGTAATTACATTGATACTGCATTTAATAATTTCCGTACTCCTATGTACTCATAGAATGAACTAGTTTTACACTCGATAATTGATCTTCATTTGTCGACATACCAGCCCATCGGCGCCCCCACGCAAGTATTAATTTTGTCATGTATTTATTATTTTCATCAACCTCTCCGTAGACTTTCGTATGGTGCGACATAATCTTAATTACACAATGCGTTCTTGAGTAAGTAAGTCTATGATGAGTAAACTCCATTCGTGGCAAGTTCACTCCTCTTCGTCAAGTGTTCAGTAGCACAGGATCCACTATCGTGTGATACGGGCTATTCATGAGTTCGACCATCCCGATGTCGATTTGGCGGGAGAAGCCGAGGCTCTTTCCGCCTTTCTTCCCGATCGCCCACGATTCGCCCCCCCCCCCGCTGCCCCCGACTCCCGGGGGAGGACGGACCAAACCTCGGCGCACGCAATGCGAGGTGGGGCGGCTCCCGGTCTCTACATTGTCCACTGGCGCCGTGAATCGACCGGCAGCCGGGCGCCAATCACAATTACCGCCTCTAAGTCGGCCGAAAACAGGGGTTAAGTACCGCCGGGTAATCTAAAAAAAGAACTGTGAAAGGAATACAGCTTGAAATGAAATACGTCATGGTGAATTATATTATCGGGTCTGAACAGATTACCCGCTGGATAAAATCTCGTTTTATCTCCCCCCGCGAATTCAAACAAATGTCTATTCATTTAATAAAGTGGAATATTCATATATCCCATATAACATTTTCGCTGGCTGGGTTAGTCTTTTGAGCTTACCGAAGCCAGTAGCGGATCTAGAACACCTCAACGGGAGAGGAGTGAGGACGACCTAATAAACAAAAATAGTTTGATTACTTTTTTCCACAAATAAAGCGTTCTACGTAAAGCGTACTCGTATCTAACCCACGGGTGATAGTAAATGTAAAAATATAGTTGGTAATCCTTTTCATATGTAATATAAGAGCTTTTGTCTATCTGTTCTTCTTGTGATGCATGTATGTCCATGTCATGAGTGACAGCTGCTGACCAGACTTGACCGTTGCCACCAGGACAATTGACTAATTGCAACGATAAATTCAAAAGTAAATAAAGCTGAAAATTGTGCTCAAATTAAGGTCTGGTTATGGTCTGGCGACAATGAGTTTTCAAAAATGGCGTCGGTCATATAATTGAAATTAATATTCAATTTTATTGAAGCCAAAGATATTCCTCTGCGGGAGTGGGAAAATGACACCCCCTTTTGGCTATGGGCAGTGTATTCATGGTGCGACCCTTGGAAAAATTTGATGATCTGAGGGATTCCAGGTTTAACGAGTCACCGGATTTTTCGGGTGAAAATAAATAGGTACATGCTATATACTCAACAGTAACGTGACCACAAAACTTAGGCCATTCCTTTAAAAAAGTGTGATTTCTCGGTGGAGTCGGCCCGTGAAGTGTGTAATCTATTGAGACCTTAAAATGATTTCAGGGTTAGAAATTTGGCTCTCCTCCAATGGGGAGAGCTAACTCGTGTCAAAGGCCTTAAGACGCCGCGAGGAGATAAACGTACGACCCCCACTTAGGTCGTACGTAGTATAATTAAGACTAAATCCGTGGTGCTAATAAGGGTGTAAAGAATGAGTAATGCTAAATGGAGACACGCATGCATTAGCGGCTTGAAATAATTTTAAGCATCATTATCACTGGCACCACCACCGTCGTAAAGTTCAGTTTCCGCGCACTGCCATTGATATTGAAAATAGGATTCCTCGAAAGTGATGCATATGTATTCAACGGTAACTTTTATGGATCACGGCGTGAAATGCATGGGTAATTAAACGAGCGTACGATAAGAAACAATGGAGTGGGCAGGTTCGAACTTTAGCGCATCAACCATGAAGGTCAACCGAGGTGGTCGCCGGATGGTTTTCACAGTGGCATTATCCCTAACCAGGTGAGCCGTAGAAGTTTTTTTTTTAGCGGTCTCACTGTTTGACGCTGACAAGTTTGTCTGCCTAATCGCATCGCCGGCCTTTTGTGCTTCCTTCGCATACGGTGAGAAAATTCCGGCTGCGGCAACTCGACCGTTATTAACGATTTGAGTCAAGGGGTCACAAACAAACTGTTTTAACCACGCTCCCGAAAGGTCTCGCGCGCACTCTCGGAATTGCTTTCCCCGTAACCCCTTGGAGAAGATTGCAAAAAAAATCCAAGATAAAGTTTTCCTGCCTCGAGAATTAGGACGCTGACCTCAGGCGTGGACTGAAATTACACGAACCGCTCCTCCCGCACTGCAACAAAGCATATGCCCGGGATATTGAGTACAGTTTAATAATTAAGTACGGCGAAACTTTCACCGGTAATCAAAAACTACTTACATATTGAGTTACTCTTTCCGCGGTCGCGGAACGAATTCACAAAATGAGATATCTTCGATCTTTCCTTTGTGCCATTCCTTTCCCTGGTTGTTTTCATTTATCTTCGTTTGAAATCGCACGTTATTAACTCCGTACGCAGTAGATTCTGGCGAGGATTATATATTAGGAAGGATTACAAATGTCAGCTTTCACTGAACCATGTGTAATTCTGTTAAATTGTGCGTTTTACTGATTCATTTGTAGTATAATTCTTTGTTACCTTTTGCCATTTGTGTATTTTAGGAACTCGACCAAAACTCGAATATCATTAAAACCGATAAAGGATACTGATTAATTAAATCATCGAAATAGTTAACTCAAAATTATGAGCAAAATAAGGGCGAATAAAAATCATTTATGCAATGATTAAACCAGTTGAATATGTATATTTGGCACCCGATAATATAGCGCGACCCCGGAAGATGATGATGACGGTCATGTATGCTGGATATGTGTATTCACGCAGTTAACCTTAATGGGTTGGGGATTGTGGCTGAAATAATCTATTCCGAAACTCTAGCTCCTCAGGGTAGGAATCAAGTTGCACTCTTTTATTTAGCCACCTGGTTATCATCGTTATTTTACCGTGTTACAACTAATTTAACCTCATTCAATCGAACGTGAAATTAAATTTTTTTATCATTGGTCTTATATAAAAAGCTGGAAATGTGAAGTAGTACGTGTTTTACCTATCGGAAACTTGGTCTTTGAGGCAAGAGGATAAACATAGACCGGAGGCAGTTCATATTGTGGACGTGAAAGAGGATGGAAAAAGTGAAATGAATGGAAACAAAAACGCACAAAGTATGATAGGAGAGAAGGTGTTGGAAGCAATTAGAAGAAGGCAGGTGAAAAGAGTGTACTATAGGATATACCTATTGAGGGGGAATAGACTGTTGAAGACAGTCATAAAGAGTAGAAAATGGGTGGACGAGGTAGAAGCTGAAAATGAAAGAAATGTTGGACGGAATAAAGGGAGGCTGGGAGTACGTAGATTTGAAGAATGACTTATTGTAATGGAGGTTTTAGAAATAAGTTAGGTGCTACTTATTAATTTTACTGAACCTAGGTATTGGATCTATCAAAAACCTATTTTGACAGACTTGATTACTGTGAATAATCATTGATGTTTGCTGATTCGCGGAGGTGTATTAAAACTTATCTCGTTCGCTCGAAAACTAATTAGTTCTCTTTCGCTCGAGAGTTGAGTATGTGAATCCCTTGGGGATCGAACCAGTGCTGCGACCTCATCTCCTGTCTCCCGTCTATTTTGCTCTCTGAACAATTCCAGATCGAAGCGTCCCACTGTGGCATTCGGAAGCAAGGAGGATTGTTTCTCCTCTTGCGGGGAAGGTTCCGGTGCCGGAAGGCAATCAGAAGAGCTGTCAGTCGCCGGATGAAATCTGCCGAGAGGCCCAAATTAAACGCATGCGTTTGGGGCTTCAATAACCGGCATCCGCCATTCCCGTGGCGGGTGCTGCGTAATAGCCATCGAGGCAATATTTCGCGGCATGCCCTCCGGCCCGCGGTACATTAATTCCTCCGGGCAATTACTCCCGCGTGTTTTGTCGTCCTCCACCACGTGCCGTACTTCTTTGTATGATACCCCCAACGTCTTAGTTTAATCGAGAACCGCATTTAAAATATTATGTTCCAATTTTATTTTAATATTCTTTAATTTATTATGACTTTAAAGTGACCGGAAACTTAAGAAGTGTCAATCAAATGGAATAGCTATTACTGGAGTATTTAATGTGTACAAGATACTAAGTTTCCCTAATTTGTAAAACTTAAACGTATCTCACACATGAGACCGACTAAAGACATGATCCTAAAAAGTATAGTTGTATGAAAAAATAATTTATACTCGTTAACAACCCCTTTCTCAAGTTTTTTTCTGGCTAATATTACTAATTTCCGTCGTACTAAACTATAGCTGGAGAATTTCAATATCCAGTACAAGCAATAAGCATGGCAAAGATACCAAAATTTCGTGTGAACTCATTTCCGACTCCCAATTTAATTGAAAGAAAAAAAAAATTTTTTGGCCGTTCCACTTTCTAACAAGAAGTATTTCATATTTTAATATAGTTTCCCTTTCATTTATTTCCATTATGGAATTATTCTTATTAATGTAAGTCTACTTTTAAAAAAAATAATTGTAGGAGTCTAGCCCGGAAGTAGTTATTTTTTTACCTAAAAGTGAGCGCATGGCTGGCATTTCCTCAACCCAATTCACATCCTCCTTATTCTCTTCCTCATTCACCTGTCGTGGGCCCTCAAGTTTTCTGTAGCATGGTGGTGTTATCCCGATCTAGTGATCCCAATTTTCCACATTACAAAGACACGGAGTTCATGCCTCACCCGCCTCTTTCTCTCTCTCTCATACACACACACACACATATACACCCACAAGGTCCCACTCACCCGAGGGCGCAGAATGCTTTCATCGATCACGGCGAGGAAAAACAAAAGCGTGGGTATGCCTCTTCCGCCGTTTGCCTCTTCCAGTCTAACGGGCGCCTGAAATTGAGTTTCCGTCGAAGCGGACGTTTCGTCGTCCAATTTTCTCACCTTGACGACAAGGTCGTGTACATACGACATAAAAACAAGTGCATTAAGTACTTACTGTCACCCGTGGGAAAAAAACTTTGTGTTGCAATCTCTTTTGACGATATACGTAATACTCCTCAAGCAATATCTATCGTTGCATAGCATAGTTAAACGACATTAATTTGGTTTCTCGTCGTCAATGGAAACCCACCATTGATTGGGAAACCAATAGGCAGTAGGATGTTTGAGAAATTGAGTTTTTAAAAAAGTATGTATGTTGTGGATGACTTTACCGGAAGCGGCAATAACACTTGCAGATGAATATTAATGCCAACGTGGTATACGGCTTATAGTCCAGTCGTTTGAAACTCCGGCAAATATTTAGGATTCATTAGATTACGGAAATGGACATAGGGCATCTTGATCGCGCTGGTAGGTATCGCAAGTTTTTTAGCAAGTAGAGGAATGGAAAACAAATCTCAGCTTAAAATATTACAGATATAATCGCTAAAGCGGTTGGTATACAAAACGGAAAATAAGATCGCTGGGCGCTACGTAAAATTTAGCGTACGGTATTCTTATTTGGCTAATTTGGTTTTAGCAGTGCTTCTGTGGAAAGCTCACCATGTGATCAATAACTAATGCTTTTCGTGACGATACGATTGTCTAATGATCGTAATTTTGGCGTGAAATCACTTGTTTGTGTAAACAATTTTTCAATCGCCGAGCAGAACATGCCATCTTCACGTGACCGTGTTGGTGCCGCCTCTCTCTCTCTAAGAGTATTGGATGCTAATAATACCTTTTCTAACTCTATGAGGTATGTACAGTAATCGATAGGGCATATTTGCCACCCACGCGGCCTATTGCAGTGCCTATACGTAAGTGGCCGTAGGAGTGCATTCGCGTTAGATATGATTCTACATCTACTCAATACCCCGCAAGCCACCGAAAGGGCGTGTGGCGGGGGGTGTTAGGGCACCACCCGTAAGAAGGAAAAAAACCGCATGCAGAAGCCACAGATTTATAGTCCACAAAACAAACATGGTAAACATTCATACAAGAACCCTTTCACCCCACACACATGCAAACCCGCGAACTACCAGCGAACATACGCACGCACCTACATTTAAACCTAATATCTTTGAATTTTTTATTTTGTTCCGACTTTCAACTAAAATGTTTTTAATATTTCTAAAGGGACTTCGGTTTCTTACTATTATGATTTCTGATTGTTCCTGGAAAGAATGAGTATTTGAATCTATCTGTATTGGAATCTATCTCCCTTATTTTATCCTTGTGGTCTGGTCTACCTAAGTAGTGTGGGGCCATTATAATTCCTTTAGTGTCATCGTTAAACTCGCTGGTTCTGAATCCATCTAAGGCTGGAGTTATTTCTATTTTCGCCATTTTCAGCTGTAAGATAGTTAACTTGAATAAAAATTAATGTAATAATTTGCACGTAATAGGCCACTTGATAGAGATGTCATCATTTTTATCTCAATTTAATTCTCAAAAATACGAGAGAAGCGTGAATACTTTTTTTTCCATCATCTTCGTAGGCTAACAGTATATCACTACTATCGATTGAAACGGTTAGATATTAGAAGAAAAAAAGTGTGGCAAAACATGGGAACTGCGGCCTGACTCCTGCAGCGAAGTTCTAACTGATCTGTTAAATTTTAATAAAATTAATTTATTTTTGTGTTTCATTTTATTTTTATTATTGTCGCTGTTAATATTTTGGAAAAACAAGAATATCATTAATAGATTTTTTTGTTTTTTAATTTTCTCTTCAACGTATTCGACCTCCTAGGCCACAGTATATCTGGACATCTATCTATCTCAGATCTTTTCGGTGGATTGTTAAAGGGTGGTGGCCTGGCATAGCATGTCCTCTAACGCCCACCATAAACACGGAACTGCTAGTTGCGTCATAGGCTGTAAAATGTGAAATTTGACAATGGACGCTTCAATGCTCGAAACCTGTTTTCTAAACAAATTCTATGTTGACGAGTTCGTTAGCAATTATTTGTCTTTGCTTTAATCGTCAATTCTTACGTCGTGGTATTAATTGTCTCGTGGAGACCATTCAACCATTTAATTTACGTTCGACTGGATTTTGAAATCTGCACAAGGATATGGCCGATGACACGGCGAGCGGGAGGCGGACGGCTGATGGAGACAGCGGAGTGGGGATGAGGGGAATGGAAGGAGGGAGGAAGGTTGGAGCCCGGTTGGGAACAACGAGAGGCCACGCACTCCTAACATTCGAGCGATGACAGTTTTGTAAGCTCTTACGATCAAATGGGAATCGCGTGGAAAATGAGAATGGCGGGAAAAGACGTCGGGAAAGTTTGTGAGAGGGGAGAGAGAGAGAGAGACAGGAGAGAAAGGAAAAGGGAATTGGGGAGAGAATAAGAGGGAGGGAGAAGGGATTAGTCGGATGCGAAGCTTTGCCGCGAACCTTTTGAGGGGTGCCGAATCGATATTCCGGGAGATGGGAGGCGTGGTGGAAGGATGGGGGTGGATGGCGGGGCGGGAAGGAGAGAGAGCGAGTGAGGAGGGGCAGACGCGTGCATAATGGCGTCGTCGGATTGGAAGAGGGTGCGACCTAATATTAAACTCAAATTCAATGTCCCTGGGATTTAATTTTGACGAATAAGTATTCCTGCGGTTTTATTGTGGCGAAAAATAAATTCGCAGCCCTTCGCGTTTCCGAAAATATTTTTTATCTGAGCTGTAATGAAAGGCGCATATCCCATTCATCATTTCCCTTCGTCCCACGGGTAAGTTTGGATACTAGGAATTCGGATCGAACTATTATAGTGCTGGAATGTCCAATATTGTATCAAACTTTATACATAATGTTTCTTAATGCCCCGCGTCATTTTTTTCCCAAGGTAGCCAGTCAGCGTGGGTATAAATAAATCGGAAAAGGTATAGAGCAATGTAAATAGACAAAGACAAAATGATTATTCTTATGAATACACGGTATACGACTTTAATGTATTCGTTATTTATTGCAACTGAAGGCGTATTAAACTGTCAAAAACACGACGAGCCAAAAAAACTCCAAATAATGGATAAAAGATAAAACAAAATGAAATAGAGGTATTCATTCATATTTTCTTTGTCGGCGCTCTTTAAAATTTTAGAGCGTATATAGCCTATGGAAAGGATTATTTAGAAAATCAAGTCTGTAGATGCCTACGACTTTCGACTGAGTCAGTAAATGGCGCGATTCATTTAATGTTCATTCTAGATTGATACCGAAGTCGCCTTTGAAAAATTGTTCCGTTTTCATCAATGGTGGAACGTCACCAGTTTTCAGAATCTCGGAAACATCTTTCTTTCGATGATGTGGTTCATTGGATTGAAATGTCCCTGCTGTCCGACGATAAATTCTGTAAGACTGAAATCCGTGGTTGTGATTGCCATAAAATAAACTGGAAAATTGTAGATTCGTATGAAAGAAAAAGAATTGGTCGCTGAAAGAACTTCGGTCAAAAATCCTCTTCGTCATTCTGCCCTTCTAGTTAATAACTTCCGTGAGGATTATTGCTCAGGAATCCGGGTCGCGAAATGAATTTGCCATGCTACTGCGTGTAATGTACTAGAAGAGACGTAACAATTAAATGGAAAGGAAATTGAAAATGATCTACCGAGCGACGGGGCCCAATGGAAAGAAATCTTCTCGGTCGCCTCCGTCGACCTCTGGCTGAGCGTTTGCGTTGCAGGTCTCCTATGCAGTTGTATATGATTGAGGGACGACTGGGGGGGGGGGTAAAGGAAGTAGTTACCGAGAGAGAAGAGGACGAACGATAATTTGAAAAAAAAACCGTTTGACGGACAGCAATTGGATGGCGGAATAATCTTTCCCCAATCCTCTCTCTACTAGAGTGGCAGAGTTTTCCAGCCTCCGGACCTCCATTTTCTCCTAACTAGGAAGTAATCCACGACCGTACCCTAAGCCAGTTAACTGGATGCGGTCTCGTCAATCCTTACAATTGCGAAATTCCTTATTTCGCTTTTGTTTGCGCGTTTTTTTTCCTTTATTGACCGGGAAACGCCGTGCCGGTGGATCAATCAAAAACCTCTTCCCCCATGTTTTTTTCTCTTTAAGCCTCCTGCGTTCAAAATGTCGATTATATTAGCCACCTCCAAGCAGGAAAAAATTATCATTTTTTTATCGCTGCGAGAATCACGGTGGAGGTGGAAAAATATGTTTGAAGTTATTTGCCGTCAAAGGAGCCCACCCATTGATGAAGATGGCAGCTGTAATCGATTTCCTTTTGAAAAACGATTGCTTCGTCCTCCTCCGCGAAGCGATTGAATTTCCATCCAAGTCGATAATTATGGAGCATAATATTTTAATATGCATACAAGTCGCAGTGTTACCGATTTCGCAGATTTTGAATGACGACGAACGTGCTTTGAATAAAGGCTCCCACAACCTTTTCTTATGTGAGAGCAATGCTACGGGCAGGGTGTAATATACTTTTTCCGAAGGGGAGGATGTATTTGCAAATTGGCACAAAGGTAGGGCATTTAAAAAAAAACTTTATGAAATCATGGAGAGGACTGGTAATTCGATAATTTTGATGTAACTCGTTGGCTCTTCTTATAGTACTCAACGCCGAAATGGCGGCTCGTTTAATTAAACGTATTGACATGAATATGAACTCGAATATTATCGAGACAGTTGAGATCATTATTTCCAAATTCACGTAAATATGTTGTCATTTTTTTTTTAAATTGTGCCTCAGGCATCATTGATTAATATATTTCCCACGTGTTTTTTTACGTCCTCACGGAATTCAGAATAAAAAATTCTTAAAATGCGAACTCTTAAAAAAAAATATGGGATACTATGCCAGAAGCACAGAAAAGCATTAAGTCTGGCAAGTATTTACGATTTTGCTTCCCAGGTGGATCCGTATTTCGAAAATATAGATCTTCGAGTGCAAGTGTTATAATGCGAAATTGGTATTTTTTTCGTTACATAATGCGCTTTTCACTTCGTGGAAGAGTAACTAAAAAAAATGAAGGTAATGTAATTTCAAATTCCTCCCACTCTTTGGTCATTATCCCGCCATCCATTACAAGTGAGGGGAGCAGGGCTGCGGGATTCCTGATTCGCCGCTGGCCCCCTCTAATTATAATTGGAGTGAGTTTTCCCCCTTCTCACACGTGGCTCCCACTCCAGGAAGGGAATGTTAACTGCCATACTGGTGAAGGGATCCCGTGCCCCCAGGTAACGGGGGAGTGTGCAAGAATGGAGCCTGATGGCCTGCTTATTGGGAACGACTCCGAGAGATCCTAATAGGTCCAATTGTCTTTTCTAGTGTGGAAGTTGCAATCGACAGAAACACGTTGTAGAAACAAAGATCCAAGCTAGCTAGCCTCTGCGTGGCGTTCTCGAAGGGTCAATTAAAAAATGTGTGAAAAAACATAGCACTGAAAGTAAAATATTATCAAATTATGATAATTATCGGTCGGTGATTCATATCCCATTCACGGGGATTTTTAGTATTCAGAAAAAATTGGAACTCTATTTAATCAGAGCAATCATAGTTTTTGTTATCGATTTCACTTTTCTCAGGCCCACTTTATTTCAACTTGTAATTGAAGTCTAATGATCCGTACCGAACCAATCTCATCGTAGTCATAATTAACTGCAACAACTAAGTCTCTCTCGATAGACTCCGCCCTTTGCAAGATTGCAATTAATTTTAATGAATAATTTATTGATTCAATATCTAGCTAATTGCGACCTGTGAAATTGATTATCGCGAAAATCGGGACTGACTGACTGATGCTTAAGCACTGCGCCGTTTGGCGCATTTTACACCGATACCCAGCTATGCTGATAAACGGTTGTGTGATATAGGTGGCTTAAGGGCGAAATTAAGCTAACGAGTATACTATTTGGTGATTATTAGGATTCATTTAGACTTGTTTTTGCACGTTTGTATTTAAAATGGGGATTATCAGAATAGTCCCATAAAGGTTCTATGAGAGGGTTACCAGTATTTCCTATTGCAACGTAATACACCTCATATATACGGATTTAAAACGCAGTCACCCGGATCTTGAACTAGGATGAAATTTCCTTTCAGCATATGCAATAAGTCGATATTAACGGTTAAAACGAGAGCTACCTGGTTGTAAAGTGTGAATGTAAAGACGGCATTTCATGAATGAACACTGGAATAAAATAAGATAAATGCACGAATGTAAATATTGTCTAACAACAGCAGCGTGCGATAAGCCATCTCTTTGGGTGAAGGGAAGCCGCCCTTCACGGGGGATATCGCGGAGTGGGGGGGTGGAAAGGTGGGTGGTTGGAGGAGGGAGAATGGGGTTGGGAGCGGGTGGGCAAGGGTACGCGATAGGGGGAGGGGTGGGGCGAGGGCAGGAGGGGGAGAGACCGAAGAACGCGTTAATTAATCATTAGACTAATGGCCAATTGGACGAAAACTTCATTCCCGTGGGACATACGCGGCGGGACAGGAAAAGTTGGACCGGATGAAGACGGGCAACGTGGTAGTGGCGGGCGGGAGGGACCAAAGCCTCCATGTGCGTATCACGGCCCGAACTTCTCTTCTATCCCCTTCACACACACACACAAAACCACATATACTCATTATTTAATACACCCGCGCCGAGGCGAGTTTGCCGCGGGGATCCCACGGGAGGCTGGGCGATCCTCCGCGAACGGAATGCCATTACGATTTTTTTTCTTCCTTCGTCATGCCGTGGATTATGCCCTTCCTGAGGAAAGTTCTCGTTTCGCGCAAAACCCTTCGATTTTTTTCCTGTGAGATTCCCTTTGTAAAATCGGCGCAAGGGACCATTTCCCACGGGTTGTTGTGCTAATGCAATGCCGCGGTTACGACTGCCGCGTAACGATTATGGCGCGATGATCTCACGTAAAGTATGATGTCAGTGGCTATTTATGTTGCGAAACCATCGGCATGGACGAAACATGTAGCAGTTGGTTTGAGACAAAAAAATAGATGGGATAATGAGATCCGTTGCTGTCATCGACTTCAAATGAACTCGCGTCCTCGTGACACCCTTAGGTACATGAATGCTCGATAGTTTGACCTTAGCGTATTGCAATTATAATGAGTTGTGAGATGAAAATTCTCCAAGTTCAAGTGAAATATATTTAATTCCATGGAATTATTTAATTTCTTGCAATTAAGGAACAGAGTCTACTGTCAAATATGAATTAATAAAAAAATTTCAATTTGACACAAAATAAAATTTAATACGACCGGTTTCAATGTAACGACATCGACCTGATGTTGATGTAGTTACATTGAAACCGGTCGTATTAAATTTTATTTTGCGGGAAATTGCAAATTTTTAATTAAGCATAATATTCCACCATATCACGCCTGAAACGTCTCTTTTTAGTTAAATATGAAGTTTTCGGGAGCATATGAGTGTTCGATTGTGATGAAACAGCTATTCGATTTATGTAATAGAGGGTTGTAGAACAGGCTCCGGATTCATCCGAAGATTTGTTGAATGTAGCCTTCCATTCTCTCCTACACGAAGTCGAGTTGCCTATGCTCTTATTGCTTTTATGCGTTACACTTATCCTTTACTGGTCTACGTAGTTGACCCTTGGTTTTCCTCGTGGGATCATTCCTTCTCTTTTCCCTTGTATTGTGTTCCTAACAAAACCGTTATGTCTCAAGGTGTGCCTAATCTATCTTCTTTTCTGTATAATGCTCCATAATGGCTTTACCCTTTCCTCTCCTCTGCGTACTTCCTCGTTCCCCACTTTATCTGCAGATTTGATCTGCAGCATCCACCTACAGTCCCAAGTCGCGGAGGTTCCTATTCATCTCCTGTCTGCTTTTTCAGTGGCTCTTGTCTCTAATCCATAGATTACCCCAATCCATTCGATGACTTTCACGTAATGTATCGTTGTGTGTAAATATTGAAACAGATTACACTCATGCAACAGCCATACGTTTGCAATGTAATGTAATTCAGTGATAATGGGGAAATGAGGCTATTGGTTGTTGTTCTTTTGTCCCAAATCAACGTGAATCTCGACTGAATCGGTTATCTTCACTTCAAGCCGCACAAATTCAATGATAGCAATTAAAGTGTTACAGTCATTTGGTATGATTAAAATGCATAGTCACAGTGGCTACGTGTAACTATACAATTTATAAACCTTGCATATATTTTCCATGTGGCTAAATGTACAAGAAAATATTTGTAATTTGAATGTTCCCAAATAATTTTGATTCGGTTCGTGCGTAAATATTTTTTCAACGCATAGCTTTGTTAAGAGAGTTGATGACTGGGACGCTGAATAAGGATGCTAAGGAAACATCAATGAAAACTTCAATATGAGGCGTGGTTTGTACGGCGTATTGGAGGGTTTTAAAATGTTGCTATGGAGAAGGATGGAATAGCTGAAAGGGACAGGAAGGGAAACAAACGAAGAAGGACTGGGCATGATGACAGGGGATGAGAGGAGGATTGGCGGGAGAAATTCAAATCTTCCAACGGCTCTTTAACTGTTTCTTCCACGTACGAAAGATGCGTTGAAAAACACAGGTGTGGTGGGTGTGTGTAGGTAAATAAATATAAGTTCAATATAATCATGTTCAGTTTTTGGACAAGAGAATAAAAGCCAACTGAATGTTCCTTATTTTTCTGTGCGTTACATTGCAAACAAGTGGGTGTTGCGTCAGTTTAAATTACTTCAATTATGTAGTATATGTATTCATTCATGCAATTCATATTTATTTTTTGATGGAATTTTAGACATTCCCCCGAATCATTTTCAATCCAGCTAAAAGGATTCTTAAGAAAGGTAAAGTCTCTTTAGAGAGAGTTAATCAATGGATTCCTTCGCGAAGGCGCACAGAGGCTACTGGGCGTGGTTCCTTTCTGAGCCTGAAAAATTAAAGGAAGGATTTTTAGAATGATGGCATTGAATGAACACGAAAAAAATCAAGAAGTTGATTAAATTGATGGAAAGCAGCGTATTGATCGTACATTGATGCCGATCAATCGCACCGATAAGTGCGTGAGACATAAATAGCCACAGGATTTTTGTTATATACTACGGAAAATGTTCATCAAGACAAGTTTTCCAACTTAAAAATGTCATTAGGTAAATGATGTTGCTGCTAAGTCGCAAAAAAACTATATCTTACGTCATGAATAAAATTTTGTTTGCAGTACTAGAAAATGTTTAATGCTGTTATTTTTATCATTCCACAAGGTTACATCGAATACAGTTACGGCAATGGACGATCATTATCCGCGTCGTGCTATTTGTTGCTTTTTTTGCAGTATTGATTGGGAAATGAGGTCATATTCGAGCGAGTATCCGTTAAGTGATAAATAGGCACAGTGTTCGTTGACAGATTTCCGTGAAATTCGCACTAGAATAACTATTCGAAGTTTTTGGAACGGTCATGAGATACCCCAGTTGGCCCTCGAATCAAGTCCACAGCCATTAGCTATAATTTGTATGCACAAACTTTAAGACTACGAACAAAATAAGTTTCCATGGAAATATATTTAAGGAATGGAAGTTGAATCGAAGGATTGAGTACGAGGGCAAGTAGCAACAGCGTACATCGGAGTATGTCAGACAATCGAAGAAAATCTTTCGTCACGTGACTCTTTGTTATTGGTCTCTTTGTTAGGGTTTTTCTAATTCCAACAGGTACTCTCGAATCACGGAATATTTGCGAAATACATTCGCAAAAATACGTATTTACCTACGCGGTCTCCAATCCCCGTTTTGAGCCACTGCAGTACTCGAGGTCATTTCGAATGAGCAGATATGATTCGAAAAGAACGCGACGTCTCGACATCCCGGGGACAAATTTAAATCAGAGACGACCTGGTTAACCATTAACTCGTTACCTATTCCATCAACGGGGTCTGAATAGAGCAAAGAAGTCTCTCCCTGGCCAACCCTAGTAGTAGGACATGTGGAATAGTTTTCTCCGGCCACAATGTGTGATTAATTAGGTCAGGTAAGGAACGAGATGGGAAGGAAAGAAACCACCTTTAGTCTCCACGAGTCTAACATTAACGATGGCATCTAAATTTTTGAGTTGACATTCAACCGACCGTTGGATTCTTAACTTGCACCAGGTGATACTCAAATGGCTTTGAACTCAAATTATAATTCGGTAAATTTTCTTTGGGCGGAACTCGTCCAAATTAAATACCTCATGAACATGACCTAAAATTTTCCCTCAAAGCAATTCTTTATGGAATATTTTTATTGAAAATGCAATCTATAAATGTACGTATAAAGCAGAAAATGGGAAGTTACCATTCGCAAACTACGTCGCATGTCATCTCGCAACACTCCAATTTTACTTAAAAAAATTGGTGTGTTTGTGTGTATATATATATATATATATATATATATATATATATATATATATATATATATATATATATATACGCACACACCCACAAATTTAGTTATTTCGAAATCTCAAAAATTCCTGACCCTTCCCAGTTTCATATCAATCAGGGTTCCCGGTGCCAGAATAACTTTCTCACCGGGCATCGAACCCGGTTCGCTTCGACATGGGATGCAAGCACCGCACCCTTGTCTGTCAGTCAATTGCTGCCTACGTATCCGGAAGTTTCGGGAAACGTGCGCACGCCTCCATTTCTCGCCCGCGCGACACGGATGTGGCACTCGATGCACGATTAATGCGCATTTCATCCAGTTCACGTCTCGTTCCACGTCGGCTATTGGCAAGCCTCGCCCAGTCCCCGGCCCCCGCCAGTGGAAGACCGTTGCGTGAGGGTGACCCTGTGTGCCGTGTGTGCTGGCCTTCCTTCCGACCCACCGCCTCCTCCTGGCGGGAGAGGATGAAGGGCACCAATAAGTGAATCGTTGAAGTCTTCCGGGACGCGGATGGTGGAAAATGCCCATCTCCACGCTTTGCCTTGCGAGGACGGAAATTGGAGCGAATTATTCCCGAGCCGGTTAATGTCTTGAAATCATCCGTACCTTCTCTTATTCCTTGACGACACCGAAGAGATTTCCTTATCCCTCCTCGACTTCTTTAACAGGCAGCCGGAGATAACTATGCATATATTTAGACTTCATCGGAGGAAATATGCCGGGGAATATCCAGCCAGTTCATTCAACTGTTACGTAGATTATGTGTAATATTTCCAGTCCATTCCCTGGCCACTGTTACGTTTACCACTGACCCTCCTTTTCGAAGGTCTTGTGGAGGAGTTCTCCGTCTTGATAGCACTTGCGTTAACACAAGTAGAATATGAAAACACAACTCTGCGGAAGTGACAGACATTTTACTTGTCCCTCCTCTTCACCTCATAATTTACCCCACCCCTCTGTTTGCCACGCTTGCTCAGTATATATTGCGAAGCACATATTTCTGAGTATTTCCTGAGGATGACTTATTAAGGCGAAACCTGCTCCCTTTGTTTTGATAAATACTGCATAAAAGTACCGTTTAGGTCAATTTTTTTCTACCTCTATTTATATGTCATCTTATTCCGAGTTCCCAAATGAAAGTCCTCCATCGTGACATGGTACGTGCCGGAGATTTCCAACGATCACTTCCTACCTTTCGGTGAGTAGTATTTATCTCTTTGCTGTATATGTTAACTACGCGAAAAAAAAATAATAAATACCACTCTCGGTGACACTACTGAAGCACGAAGAAATATTTTTTTTTCACATTAATCCGAAAACAGCACGTTGGCCTTTAAATCTGACTTTTAAACATTGAAATAATAATTACCAACACTCTGCCCTAGATGGAGAAAAACTCACCTAGGCGGGAATCGAACCTTTTGGATCGGCAGGCGAGGACGTTACGCCATTATTTTTTTATCTGTTTTTTTTCAATTTGGTTCCATTAAGAGTCCGTGCATTCGCTCCCCCGAGATCTGCCACGTTGGATCGCATCCATTGCGAATTTTTTCGATGTAGCGATGAATGTTTGAACCTCCAAACATTGCGGTGTGTCGTGCTGTGTGATTTGAATCCGACGTGCACTGCATATGCGATATGAAAATCTGTGCCACTTTTTTAGGCGCTCCCCTCTTTTAGTGAATTCGTGTGTGTTAACGTGTGATTTTTAGTCCGACTGATGGAATGCATGACAGATCACTGGCCAAGTAGTTAATCCTCCTAAACCCTGTTTTTGAGTGTAACCGAGTGTCACGCGGATCATTATGGCTCACAAATATGCGTAGGGAAGAGTGGTTCAAATCTATTTATGTCCTTTGTTTGTCACATTTCATTTTGTCATTAATTTATTACGATTGGCGGATCAATGGCGTAGCAGTTTCGTCTAGTAATCTAGTAATTGTGATCCTCAGGTGGTCACTGTACTGCACAAACCCAAGTGGGACGGAGTTATTATTCAATTATTGTGTTTTCAACTTTTTAAACATTCCTGTGCCATTTCCCCCTCCACGAAAATTAACGAACTAGAGGAATCATTCCAATTATCGATTCCGTCTATTAGCATTTCTGTATCGATAGGCAACTTTGCGATATCATATTTTAATCGAAAAAAGGTAGGTATTCGTAAAACATTGCACAGCCATTTGTGTCCCCTTCGATGCGCAACAAGCACTGTCCCAAAAGGAGTACGACTTATTTTTTCCCAGATAGACGAGCGGACGGGCGGCGGTTTCTTCGGATGAGTACGAAGGAGGGGAATCTATGGAAAGGCTGGAGGCCGGTGGCAGTTGCCTCCCACCTTTGGCGGAGTGCGGGTCGTTCGTTTGCAAAACCTCTATAACGTGAACTCGTTATGCTTCGTCATTAACCTGTTATTGGAACAGCGCTATGCCATCAAATTTTGTGTCCAACTGGGCAAAACCAGGAAAAAGACTTATGACATGCTCCAGGCAGCTTATGGTGATAACTCTGGTGTTCGCATGGTTACTGATGAACTCGGGATCCCTGAATATGATGTGCATCAAGCTGTGGTCAAAAAACCATGAGCATGAGAAAGATGTGTGCGAAGTTGGTGCCGCGAGTGCTCTCGGACGAATGAAAGGAAACTCGCACGCGGATCTGCCAGGAGCTTGCCTCAGGCACCCTTCAGCCCTTACGTTGCTCCACCAGACTTCTTCCTCTTCCCCTGCCGCAAATCAGTGCTGAGAAGACATCACCACGGCTCGGTGGAAGCGTTACAACAGGCCATGACGAGGGAGCTTAGCAGCAATTCGGGCTCCGCCTTCCAGAAGGCTTACGAGGTGTGGAAAACCCGCTGGCAGCGTTGTGTGGTCGCACAAAAGTGCTACTTCGAAGACTTTTGAGTGAATGTTTCAATTTTTGCAATAAATTTTTAATTGTATCAGTCCTACTACTTTTAGGACAGATCTTATACGTCGTCAAGTTGACCTGCTCTCAGCGGTTCTTTCGTCACGTAAGTCGCGTCCGCGAACGTAGCCTCACGGGGGAAAACTTATTCGATCGGCCCCCTTAGCATGTGCACGCGTTCCAACTGCAGATCGACGTAGCCGATGCAGACATACCATCGGGGCGTGCTGGTGGCATACAAAGGAATCTCATTTGCGAGCGGAAGGAAAAAAATCAAACGCACCGGATGAAATGCCGTTACTTCATCCTAAACACCCAGTTATGGACTCGAGCAAAAACCAAATTATCGCGTCGTCTCGACTTTCTAAAGAAAGCTTATAGGTTTCGGCGTCTCGACGCTTACTCTACTCCCATCGACAACCCCCTCCTCCACCCTCCGTAAGAAGTGCCGGTGAGAGCACGTTCTTGAAGATACGAATCTCCGCATCGCGAGGAATTCCTCACTCCTGTGTAACGAATTCCACGCCTCGCTCTGCGCCTTCCGCTGCCCACGTACGACTGCGCACACAATCCCGAGGAAAATTATTAATCGGAGCGCACGTGGGAAATCGTTTTTCGAGGCGGCTGGGTGAGTGTATTTATCGTGATCTGAAACTTTGCACCGTTGCAGTTTTTATACAGCGACTGGCATATCCCCGTCCTCCCCAACCAGCAGTAGCGCCAATAATCTGTTCACGCCCTCTTATGAGTTCATTTGGGGTGGAAGACGTGTGAGTGTGAAAGTTTCTTCTTGGAAATTTGCGGACATTAAGTGGTTAAACTAATGGAAGGATCGAGTTTCAACATTTTCTCTGAAAAAAAACTGTCGAGCAAGAGCTGATGTTCCAGATACAGGTTCTCACTGTTGCGGAAGAGGCAAATGCTATTGTAAGTCGACGTCCACTATGGCTTAACGTACGTAATGTGTTCTCGCAGGATAAAATCACGACTCCTAACGGATTCAGCTGAAATCCGCAACGTGAAATTATTCCTTTCGTCATAACCAAGGACTAAAGCCGTTCTTAAAGCGCATGAATTTCGGTCCGATGCTATAGTCGACCGTTTATATTCGAGTTTCATTCCCTAGGTTCCAGATTTTTTTCCCTAGGGAGACGAGTAATTATTAATTACTCAATCATCTATTGCGTGTCCCTCTCGCTTGAATTCCCGTGTTTTTAAATTTGCAAATTAGCTCATTTCACTTTGTAAAGGGGATTTGGCCTTGATAAACACGTTCTTAGAGGGGTAGTCTATTTTTTTTACGAGGACTCTAATCAGTGATTGTTCGCTGCATCAGATTTTGATGTTCATTCTAAGTTACAAACGTGTCATTTCCTTATCGTGAGTCGGAAATGCATTTAATTTCGAATGATAACTCTAATTTCAACGCCTCCTGCTTTAAATTATAACAAAATTATAATCTTGGAAACATATTTGACTATTCATTGTTTTTTTATAGCTAAATGGAGTTGCGTTTAACTAAAATATGAGTATCATTCTTTTAAAATCACCTGTTTTCAAATCATGAATTTATTGCGACGAAGAAACCTTGTTTGAGATCATGGTAAATGCTGAACGACCATTTTCGTAACGGCATAATTTTTTTATGCAGTTAATTTTAATTTTTGACAAACCATTGGTAGAGAAACGCGCGAGACCTAACTATATTATTGTGAACATTGTTATAGCCCATGAAGTGACCGTTCCCGCGACTCTAGCGCTATGAATATTGTCTCAATCGGCGGATGAGCAAGCAAGCAACCCTTTTACTTTTGGGCACTACGTTATTCCGGATTTCTGAATGGTTATCCAGCCCAGCCTGACCCATTTCGAGCGTTACCTCACCATCTGTTTCCGAATCGGGAAAACGATTCATCTAGGAGAAAAAGTGCTCGACTAAACCATCGGCACTGCCGGCCACGCCTTCCTTGATTGCCGGTTTCGCCGATCGAATCGCCCGCGCGACCCGGGTCCTGTGCCGTGGAGGCGGAGGGGAAAGGAGCGGTACGCCAACTGTCGTCACCACACCCCAGTTGCCCACGCTCGCGACCCAAAAACTGCACCCTTTTTCGGCCGTCCCCTCCAAACGACCCCGTGGATATGGCCTCCTCATTATCTTCATCAACGACATTGGCTTTAAATTCGCATGCCAACTACTGCACCCCTTCGTTTTACCCCATCCCAATCTAATTACTTTGCCACCTTATATAATAGCTATCCTTTCTTTCATCTCTCATTATTCGTCTACAAACTATCCATCCTTCGTCCTTTCTCTCGTAACTATCCCTTAAAATTGTTTATGCATCCTAATATGCTCCAGAATAATTCGCTTTTACTGTCCCTCGCGCTGTCTTAATTTCGCGTATAGTGTTCCGCGATGAATTTTTTGCCATTCTCCGTTGCCAGTTACGTTTGCAGCGTATTTTTTGGACTGAAAAAGATTAAAGGCTTTACTATGTAATGTATGTACATAAAATCTGGAATAGAATAAATACGATGGCAAATTAAGCGCCATTAGAGATGATTCAACCCGACGGAAACTTCGTAAGTTCTGTGAATGAACTGCCATGCTGTTAACTTAGTTGTCATGCTTTGGTAGCAAATAACTATCGAAATATTAGGAACAGAAATCACTTTGAAAAGTCAAAAGGGTAAATATCAATATACTTCCCACCCGTGCCGCGGAGGTCAATGTTCCTCCCGCCATCAGAAGTATCGTGATCTGTCTCTGCTGCTTAGACGTATTTATTCTGACGGCTATTGTTTATTATTCATGATGCATCGACACCAGTTTTTCTTATGGTTTTGTTCACTGTTCATGATTGAGTTTCTTTTTATAAACTTCTATTTCGCCCTAATGTCTCACCCTGCCTCTCTTCTCTTGATATTCAGCAAGCATCTCCGGGACCTAGTTTCGTTAGTTACTCCACCTCGTCGCGAGCTCCCGCCTGCCCTGATGAATTTTTCTTCCCGCTCATTCTGTAACCATATCGCGCTCCCTCGCCTCTCATTTGTCTCCGTAGGGAGGGGGCCAACCAGCTCAGTTCGTTTCCCACGCGGAGTTCGCGTAAGGCGTGGTAACTCGTAACCCGACTTCGACCATTCGAATTAACCTCTCCTACCCTCCCCCTCTCACCCTCACCCTCTGCCTCTCTTTCCTGCTCCTCGGTGATTCATAAACTGGGTGAAATCCTAACGTTCCCATTTGCGGGCTCTGGACATTCTTCGTTTTTACAAACGAATCGATTCGAAATATCAGGCGGGAACGAAGGAAATTCCATTAAATCCCCCCCCGTTCCCCTACCACTCCATCCGCTCTCTCCTCCGCCTCCCTCTCCTTTCCCTCTCCCTCCTCCGCACCCCACTCGATCCAATTATCCCAGATTCGCGTTCACGCCTTCATCTGTTGCCCCCTTGTTTTTCCACGCTATTAGTCTCATGCATGCTCTCGGATCGGGTGCACTTCTCTCCCGAAGTTCTCCTCCGCCTATATATGAATGGCATTTTCCAGGAGATATTCGTTGATCGATCGTCGCTAACCGTTTCGGAGGTACGTATGACGATACGGTAATCGGGGACAGTGATTTTTTCCTCCCATAGCTAATGATTGATGGCTTGCAATCGCGTTGGTGTCGTATAGATGTATAAGAGAGTGGCCTTAATGTCGACGGATTGGAAAGGATTTCGGTCAGCAGTGCTTGGGTGGGACTCGAGGCTGTATCTTAGAGTAAATACGTGGGGCATTCAACCCCTCCTCCAGCGTCTACTCGGTTAAAATTAAATGAAGACCTTTCCGCCCGAGAACTTTTATCTCTGTCATTGCTATGGTTTCGGATTAAGTGGTCATCTTGAAGTACTATTGCTCCCTCAAGAGTTTGGAAAATGGAACATCGATTTAACATCTCTTTATTAGTTATTTGCTACTTTAAAGATTTAAAAAATCTCTTTATTAGCAAAACTTTTCAATGTTCATAATGAAAATAATTAGAGTAGATCGCCAAGGAACCAGATAACTTTTCCTCTACCTTAAGTCACTGAACTTTCTACTAGTAAATAATTATATCCTCATTCAATATTTATTCGCCTTTTAGTAATATGTTTTTCACTTGTCTTAATTTAGAGTATTTTTATTAGCAGTTTTGGTAATATTTTCTGTAAAAATCTAAATTGGGGTCGTTGAAACTCAGCCAAGAGCGATTGAGAAGTGATGCTCCCCCACGGTAGCACTCGGGAGGTTCATCGGAAATCGGTTCATCTTTTATTGCCCAAGTGTTCAAGAAAGTTCAAATGCTAACTGCGATATAATTGAAATGAAGACTATCCACCGTTTTCAGACCAGTTAAAATAACTCTTGGAACCCTCCGGAGTCATATTATATTGTTATTCCTTTCTTCTGTTACTACCTAATGAAAACCATTCTCACGTGTTTTTGTCCGGATAAATTTACATTTGTCTGAAAACAATTGGTAGCACCTAAGACTGTCAGTGTTTTCTATTTTCCTCGTTCCGCTGAAGGATTTCTCAGGTTTCTCTCGTGTTTTGTTATGTTGCTAGGGACTCTTTTGTTTCTTGTACGTCCGACTGTTTTCAACGCATGCAGACTACATTTTACGCTACATGCATTTCTCTAAAGAGAATGAGGCAAAAGGTAAATCTCTTTTAAGAATCTTTCTCGCGACGAGTGACGATGATGATTAACTTTTACTATTGGGAAATCTTTATTTCATTAAAATTATTTATTATATACTTGTCAAACGGTAACACTGGTTTGTGAATGGTTTTCACAAGTACCAGAAAATATTATTTTCTCAGATTTTAACCATCTGTGTATTGTGATCGAATCAACTTGAAATTGTATGAGATAAATAGGTGATATTCTATGTATTTTTCAAAGTTTTCTCGTGATTCTTTAAGTGCTTTAAGTAATCTTATCTCCTCAGTAATCGCTCTTATTTTATCTCAGATTCCTGAAGATGTAGTGTAAAGAACAAATGCATGAAGTTATCAAATACTGTTTTGTTAATAATCTACTATTGCACGAGCTTTATCCCTCAAATTGGACTTTCGCATATATCCTCATCCTCTGGAAAGAATAGTGGTGCAAGAGAGAGCGAGGATTACTTGGCCTTCGTATTGCAAAGATTGCCATAGGCGGTAGACAGCTTGACGCAGCACATTGGAAGACTTTGCGTCAATGGGTGCATAATTTAAAGGATACTCAGTTTATTTTGCGAGAAGCGCCTTCCGTTTCTACATACAGAACATGGATACATATTTTATTTGGAAAAAATCAGTAATCCCAAAATGTTCAAGTAATTATTATAAACTGAGTATGCCATATTTTTAAGAGCCCCTGAGTCATTTAAACGTATAGTACACCGAGAAGTTTTGTCTAAATTTTTTAACTAATCCAGCGGAGACATACCTAATTGTGTATTGGATTTTTTTTTAATCCGTTGAAAAATATGTGAATCTTTTGCGTGTGAATGAAGGTTTTTGTACTGCTCTAATTGATGTATCGTCCGTGTTTATTAGCTGTTTCATGTCAATGCTTGTTTTAACTCATTCAGTTCTTCAGTTCGCTTAAGACCGCTGATTCAGTTTATGGTTTCTCTTGAAGTCACGATATGAATCAATCTAAGTGCTTTGAAATGCTTATATAGTATTATATATATATATATATATATATATATATATATATATATACTTAAATTATCAATGGTGGGAGCACATCTGACGCCACGGTATATACGTTTTGAAGAAGATGAAACTCGGATTCACGAGTCTTATTGATGAGGAGAGGGCTTTCTCTGACAGCGATTATCGTTGAATGCATCATTTCATTCTCCCTTCCATTGTATGCAGCGGAGATGAGAATGAATTATAGTCGAGGACTGGCCTAATGAAATCGTACCCGGCCTTTAAGAAATGGCCATCTGCTCCGATCTGGGCCAATCAGCCTCCCCCATCCGGAGCCCGAGAGAGCGGCGTGATTAATGACGTGCATCCCTTTTCGTCTTCTTCCAGGTACCCGAGGAGAAGAGGAGAGCGAGAGAGGACCAACCCTCCGCCGCGCGATGGCCGCGGAGGTAGAGATGGCGCCGCCCTCGGGCGGGGGCCTCGAATTCGGAGCCCCCCTGCGTCCGCCGTCCATGACCGAGCCACACCAATCGGAGGATCCAGCGCCTTCGGGGACGGAGGACGAGGACGAGCGGCCCTCGGGCACCGCCGAAACCGACCACCACGGAAAGATCGAGAGCCGGGAGAATTCCCCGCCACCGGCCTCGCCCCCGTCCCCGCCTCCACCGCCCCCGCCACCTCCCCCGCCGCTCCCGCCGCCCCCGGCCACCCCACCGGACTCCTCACAGGGCTCCAACCCGGCGCTCACGCCGCTGTTGATCGACCAGCGGTCGTTGAAGCCGTTCAAGTCGAGCGAGGAGTACCTGGAGGCGATGAAGGAGGATCTTGCGGAGTGGCTTAACGGTCTCTATCCCGGCCTGGACATCACGGCGAACGACTTCATGGAAAAACTGGACACGGGGGTCGTCCTCTGCAAGGTACTTACACCCCCCCACCCACTTCCTATTACTGTTTTGATCCAATGTACATGCAAATTTAATGCCTGGAATCATTCACCACATTTTTTTAAGCGAAATATTTGAAGATTGAAAAAGAAAAATCGGCAACAAAAATTATAAAACTAATCACTCTCGCCATTTGTAGCCAAAGAACAATTGTGACCATCGTCGCAACTCAAGGGCTGAGTGGTACATTTTCACCTATACGAGTGAAAATTCCTCTCAACTCTCTAAGGGTAGTTTAAAACGACTAAATTTAGTGTGCCATACTATATACGGAAGTATCATTCTGTTGTCTGCCCATATTATTGGTTACCTGTAAGCTATTTTACGTCCACTATCACTTGAAGTTGATCACATTAACGATCTTCATGAGATCTCATTGGCGCATATTGTGAAAACGTTTCAAATAGAATGAGATACAATAATAGGTAATGTAACGATGGTTAAATAGGACGCCAAACTATAAAGTGATTAGTTGTGAAGTATAAATTATGTTTTGTTAAATTACTGCAAAGGGAAAGAGTTAGATTGTAACAAAATCAATATATCAGGATTTTCAATTCCAAGACTTTTCCCTAGTCACTTTAACGATGTCAGCCGAGTATGATAGTGATGAATTTATCATGCAATATTTCTTCAGAATCAGAATCTAAGTTAATTTTGAAGTTTTTAAATATAAACTCAAAATTATAAATTACAGAGGGATCTGTAGATTTATTGATTAAATTATTTTCTAAATGTACACTTGTTGTTAATTGATAAAGGTAAACCCACGAATTCCTTTCTTACAGTGAAAAAATAATGTTATTGGACAGTGTTGACATCCTACAAATTATGATATGACTTGTGATTTTTTTTCTTTTCGTCTTGGACCCCTTCATTTATCATTTGTGGCGGAGTAATTATTCATTATTCGTAGCTTTCAACTTGCTTGGCACGATCCAGAATTTGCCTTTTCCGTAAGGATGTCATTGTGCTCACGTCAGGCCAGAAACACGGACGAACTTAGCTTTCAGGGAAGGTCTCTGTTTCCCTGCTTGTCGGGTCTTCGCATCGCAAAACCTGCTAAACAGTAAGGGCGAGTCGTTCACATCCGTAACAGAATTCTCGTCCATACAACTCCGCTGAAAACACGTTGCAAAATCAATTTGCAATTAGGGCAGTTGGCCGAAGGAAAATTTATTCATAGCTTCGTGTGATGAACAATCGATATGTTAAGTAATGACATCAACTCTTTCAAAGGAGAAGACGTCAGAGGTGGACGTGTTGGGAGGGGGATTTTTTTATCTTTCGGACACTTCTGGTGACCTTCCACATTGGGACAAGACATCATTTGTCATTCGAGACTGTTCCGCAAATCTAAATTTTCAGTATTCAAGTCCTCGAGAACAAGTCGTAGATGTTTGATAGAACTGCATGATGTTTAATTAATTAATGCGAATTGTGGTAATATTTTTAATTATGAGGCCCCTGTTAAGGTCAGTCTACAGTGATAAGTTGTTTCAATTGCAGCTCAATGAATCGGTGAAGGTTTCTCGAGGGTCAAGCCGCCTCAGTTTACACCGCACCAGTGCCCGAGACGGGACTAAAAGCCAGAAAGTGAATGAATTTAATACGAGCGAACGAACTAAAAATACAAATATCTGAAGGGCGTATCTTTGAATATATTCGATTCAAAGGTATGTAATTAGTGGCATGTCACTTATTTTCTGTACTACTGCCTTTGCGAGCCTCTTGAAACTTCAATTTTGCCATTTTCTTCGTTCAAGAATTGATATCCATTCTGGTTACATGACAATTAATACTAAAAGCTGCGCTTTGCGTAAAATCACTACGTTTAGCACCGGTAAATTTTCAACTGGTATCGTTTGCTTTCCTAAATGTCTTCTTCTCCTGCGTCATCCCGTCGGTGTTCAATAAGATCTTTCCAGCGAAATTCATTTACTTCATTACTTGGACTGTTGGTTAAAGGGATAATCGATGTCTTCGTGTTGACTTAATGACGGAGTACACCCGGCGGAAGTGGTTGAATTGGGTTTTCCATTGCCTGAGGTGAATTCAGCTGGTGTCATTCAGAAATAAATTCCAAGGGCCTAGCATGCCCTCCTAGATTTTCCTGATAAGAGGTCAAAAGGTCCAGTCAGCCTCGAAAGTGTAGAGAGTCTGTTATTTATCCCAGGATGATTCATAATCCATTGTACATCTGACCTATTCAATATGCCATCCAAATGGTATGCGGAATTGAAAGTGCATAAAGCATTTCCCCTTTACAATTTGACCTATATTTTTGGGCGTTTCCCCGATAACACCTTTGGCCACCCGATGAACGTGCAAGATGTTTAGGCGTCATATTTAAAATTTTCCGAACCCATTGTCCATAAAAAAACTTTCGGATCCGATTTCAATAGCCTCGGCGATATTTACATCCTGTTTTTGTTTTTCGCTTCCATGGATGATCTCCTCGGTCTGTTTATTTCACTGAATGGAGAGGTTCGCATTCGGGGTCATTTATCGGGAATCGTGCTAATGTTGACTTTTGGTACATTAGGACGTGGCAGAAGATAAAAGATATGTTTAAACTATGGGGCAGAGACTGTGGGACCAACCCAAATTCCGCAAACGCTTTGATTGGCTCAGTTCCATTACGCACTTTGCCAAGTATCTTTCCATACGGTTCGCAGGCAGTATTAATTACAAGTCCTGGGTGACTCAAATTGTGTATATTGCTCACGTAAAGTGATAAAGTGGAAAACATGACAATATTCAAGCGTGATCAAGTGAATGTCTGACACTCCATTCTGGTCACGCAGTCACCTCTGCCTCCAAGTTTAAGCATCGCGTCGTCCATAAATGTCGCCGCTGTTATTTTGGCCATTTTCTCAACCCATCTTCACCGCACTGTCATATTCCGTCACGCTAGATCACTTTCCCCTGAAAATCACACACGTTTCCTCCCCACGTGTCTTATCTTCGTAATAAGTTTGCTGGAAACTCTCGCCATATGGCCATCCCTCAAGGATGAACATAGCTAGATTCTTTCTGCAGAAATCGTAGCCCAAGAAAAATATTCAAAACAGTTTGAACACACGCTAAAGATTCTCAAAGAGTAGTATTTATGGAAGGAAATTAAGAATATATAATTCGCCAAGGTACTGATAATATCAGGGCTGGAAGGATGTCTCCGGATAGTTAGGTCTCATCCACTGCAAGGTCGCGGATAACCAAATCCCTCTCCATCCTCATTACGCCAGAGCAATCCCCACTATCTTCCCTCTCCCCGCATAAAGTCCATGACATAATTTATGGGCCACAATTTGCGTAGAGCTTCCTTTTGATGAATGAACACAAGTGTGTCCATTACGTAGGTAACTGCGTAGGTATTGAATTAATCACCACCGTCTCCGAACACTTTGCGTAGAAGTTTTGGCTGACGAAAATATTTTCGGATGAAGGACATTGTACTAAGTGTATTTATTTTTTTACCCTTTAAAAATAAATTAACATTTTCTGGAACACCTTTTTTGGTTCTTCAGGATGCCTTGTCTTCCTTGATTATTTCATTCAAATGCTACTGATGTTGATTCCTGTTCAGACGTCTTTTGGCAACGTCATGGGTTGTTTCATTAATAAAATGATGGATTAGTGCGCCTATCACTGTTGACTGCATCACGAACTTGGTCGTCCGTGATGGCTTCCCTGATTCTCGTGACGTCGCCTTTATGTGATGCATTTTAACATCGAAAAGAAAACTCGAGTTGCACGCAATATTCTCATTTTCTCAACTTTTTCATCTTATTACTCCGACTTTCGTGTTGATTTACGTTTCAAGGCCACAAGCGTGTTTGGACCGAGTAGAATTTTTGTGAATGGAATGTTTCGTCCGATAAAAATCGCACAACAAAATGTATTTCAATTCTGGAAACGTATTTCTCCTTGAAACTTAGGAAAAATTGGATAATCATGAAACAAAAGAACCTTCCTGCGGAGCATTTGTGAAGAATCCCCAAATGTCTCGGTTTCAGGAGTTAATCAATTAATATCTTCGCGAGGGAGCTTGGGAAATTCGAGGTAGTTGGAAAAGTAAACAATTGTCAAGTCATCTGTTCGGGACAGCGATGATCTATTTCGCTAATGCGTGCATATTTTGCATTATGCCCTTAAAAACATTCGCGCGCTGTCATTTGTAGGTGGCGCAACAGGAGTTTCGACCGGATGGGAGCGAGGCTCTCTGTGCGAAGCCACGCGGAAGCGGAAATAAGATGGGAAATGCGATAAATTCCTTCCTGGCGCACTGTTTTGTGTTTTGAGCCATATTATCCCGCGGTACTTTTATGGAGCGGCATTATCAAGGTTGAATTCGTCCTCGACGTGGACGTCCTCGTGTGCTTCAACGGGCCTCCCGAATCAGAAACTCAAATGGGTTCGGAAAGTTGGACGTTATAACTGAATGAATGAAAGGATCAAAACACAACTCTTCGAAATCGTCGTTTTTTTGGTTTTCATTCCCATTCCAAATTTTTCTCGGTTTTCATTTCGTGGATAATCAATGCATAAATTTAAATCGCCGAATCGCGAATGCAAATAGATTTGAGTAATACCAGCAAATGCTTTTCTGTATTCCTCGACACGAGGCATTCTCCTACTTCGTAAAAATAAATTCAACATAGAGCCTTCCGTCACATAACAATAGTATTCCCAGAAGCGAAATTCGAATCTGTCTTTCTCAAATCCCCCTTGAACCCAAAGGGTACTGAAGACTCCGTTTTAACGTATTTGGGAAGAAAAAAAATAATCAGTGCCCAATAATTTATACCTGTGATTACATTCGTGAGTGATCCCTTGACTCCATTTGGAAATGTGCTATACCGAAAGGTAATTGATTTTTTTGACAGGTTGGTCTTGAAAATAAATTAGAACCTGAGGGCGATAAAGGGTTTGGAGTGGAATCCAATCCTCTTTGCTCAGTGTATCCCAAACAATGCGCTGCGGTGATGTCGCATCCTCCCATAAAATAACGGCAGGTTCACCACTGAACCGATCCCCCCCACCTGCCACCCTGCTTCCCCTCCCCGCAAAAGAACATGTCGGAGAACCGTGGCCAACGGCTAGTAAGCCACGGGTCGATATAGATTTGGAGTCACTGTTGAAGGTCACAATCCTTCCCATGCTTTTTGTGTGCGGGCCGGAAAACATCGGAGGTAAAGATAAAGTCAGATCATATCCGATAAAGACAGAGCCATAAACTGTTTATAAGAAAACTAATATTTATGAAAACAAAAAGTGTTTAAAAAATATACTTGAATACATTTCCTTTCTTTTTGAAGTGGATATTATTAATTTTAATATTATACAAACTCGAACCGATAAACGCCGCCTAGAACATTTATGTTCAAAACTTCCTTTCCAAAGTCAGATTAAACCTACGGGTTTTATAGCTCTAAGCACTACTTCTCATGACGAATGCGTACTCATGAATGTTTTCATATTTGGCTGTCACATACTGGTATGAGAAAAGTGAAAAAAGCCAAGTACAGTCTTAATCGGCAAGTACTTCACGGCATTTACTATAAATACCATAGAAAATTTTTAAATGCTTTTTCATCTAGAAAAGTACACCCACATACATATATTGATTCTTGCGAAGCATTAAAAGTGGAAATAAAATTGCAATTGTCTGTTTCATTTGATGAAACATGTTCCATAAGCGGAGGTTTTTAATCATACATGTATATAATATTTTTCTTTTGTATTTAGGCAATTAGTTTAAGAAAGGGTTGTAAATAGTCACTGCCAACGAGAAGCCTCATGTGACTGCAAGTATGTCGGGTGAGAAAGTGTTTATATGACACCTATTCACGATGTAAATTGCTTGTGGCATTCGTTAGTTTTTCTAACCCTTGTAATTATCTGAGTTATTCCATTTCCGTATCTCAGGAATAACAAAGGCCGCGTCGAGACGTCTCATTTCCGCGTGTTCCGTAATATATGCTGGTCACGTCCAGCAGCGCGTAATTACTCTGCGAGACGAGAGATCATCTGTAAGTGGCACCACGCTTTCTCTTATTTTTTTTTACCTCCGTCCCTCAGCATATAACAAATTTCAGGAGTCAGCTGGTGTTGTAATCCGTAAGATGGAAACATTCTATTAATACTCTGTAAGGACTTTCGAAATTCATTTTCATATTAATTTCAGTTTGAGGTTAAATTCGAGAGAATGCGTATTCTTATTTCGCTGTCGAACTTGTGGTAGTCGAAATGGAGTTTTGATAATATCAGCGTTTTTTTACGTTATACCAACCCTTTTTGTTTTCTTTTGTTTTCAAGATGTTAATGGACTGAAAATACCGCAAAATAACAGGGATTAATCGTATAACCACAGGCTGAGGACCCTACAAATGAGAGTGAGAATTTAAAGATCAGAATGCTAGTTTTATTTCAGCTTTTCGACCGATTATTCTAGGATAATTTATCTACTTATGTAGATTTGTTTTTCAAACGTAATATTGTATTACTTTCACCTGGGAGAAAGGGACATAGTTTTCCACTATAAATAAAGAATGGGTCAAGATTCTTTGTAATGTCGTATAAAAGAGTTTCAAAGGTTTCTGATATAATTCACATCTGTCAATACGAGCGTATGTTTAATTATTCTATTTTATAATTGGGTTCATCGGAGTGGTAACTGATAGGTAATGAAAATAAGAAGTTGCGGTAATGCAGGAAGCCCTCTATAATACTTTCATGGATATTCAACTCATTTCGTAACCCGATGTTCAACTCATTCGCGTTGTATAATTTTCACTTATGATTGTATCAGAACCTACCTGAGTAATCCAGGTCTCATCTTTTTATATTAGCAGCATTAACTGCTTTCCTGGAACTGGCTGACGAATAGAAATTGCTTTGTCAGTCACTTGCATCCGTCAGGTAATTGTGCGCTCAAGTTATATCTAGATTATGGGCGTTTCGACAATCTACTGGAGTCAAATCGACACTTCGTGGTTTCCATCCCGATAGCCTCTTGTTGCGTCTGGAATAGCTGTGGCATGCATGATCCCTATCCACCCCTACCGATTTCATACCCTTTTAGAGAATGTATTTCCGTTAAAAGAACCCTTTTGCTTACGCAGTCAGCCAGCGGAAAAATTATGATAACTGGGATATATTTCCGATGGGATCACTCGCCCACAAAATGACTTAATCGATAAATGGATTCAGTGGTTGGTGTTTACGGTGCGTAATCCAGTGGCGTTCCAATATTCAATGAGCAACGATTTTATTTTAATGGAATTCTGTTGATTTAATTAACACTTTTATCGTAATAAAATATTGTATATACACGCTGACTTCAGGGCTAAAGCAGTTTCATGAATAAAATGTGAAAATATTTCTTTCTGATAGTCCCCTGAAATTGCCAAAAAAAAGACGGTACATGTCGTAGATACGTCATAATATTACCGGAGCTTTTTTATAATTTTGGCTCAGATTGTTTTTTTTCCTGTATGTCTTCAGTAGCCACCCAATGAACCGGTTCCATCCCTCAATTTGAAAGTTGGAAAGTTAATTTACTTCCATCTCCCATTGAGTTTGTGCCGCTAATTTTAGTGACAGGATATAAATCTTGTAACATTTTAATTGAGTGAAGAAAATGGACTATTGCCAGTTGGTCAACTGCGAGAGCGTCTGTTGGATGACTTATGAATTGGATAAACAACTGAATATAGACAAAGCAATACTATCAAAGTACTAAATTTCACGTCTTCAATATGCCGCTTAGTTTTTGGTGTTCTGCAAAATCGTCAATATAACCTCTTCATTTGCTATTTCGAAAATTGAGAAGCTGGATTGAATACGTGAATACTGTACGTGACTTAGCTGAAAAATTTCATTAACGTGTTACTCCTTTTGTTGTTGGTTTTCATATTTTTAGAAGTAGGTGTTGTACCATTTTGACGTCATGCTCTTATTCTGGCTGTAACTACTTGATGTACAGAGCGTTCTTATCAAATTTCTTACTGTTGGTTGTAATATTGACATAAGTGTATCTTGCAACAAACTTAATGATATAAATCCATCGAACGTCAAATATCATCAATGAATGATTCAAGAACCAAATCGTGAACTGTGCGTTAAGTTAATATTGCCACCGATTATGGCAACGGGTTTTAGGGTTTTCATATTAAATTCTTACATCTTTTATTGCCATTTAAATCTTTTTACTAGTAGATTTGGCTGTAATTAAACATATGTTAAGGCTCGCCGTGAATTGAGATGATAAGCACAAGATAAGATTAAGCACAGGTGATGATGATTTGTGTAACTTTAAGTGTATGCTAAATACTTTATTCTGGAATGCTCGCCACCTACCCAGTAATTGACGTTTCATTCCTTATATATTTAATTATATCCAAGTTTGCTTTTTTGATGAACGTTTTACTTTAGCAATCTTTTCCATGTTCAACACAACATGAATAACAACAAGTAGAATAAATATTTCATTCATAAACAAGAACAAACGAGGGAAGGACAAATCAGTTCAGATTATCACTGCAGATCGTCAATGCATATCTACAGTGCTAAAGGTGAAATTATTAAAAAATAATTTGGGGACTTAAGAAACTAGTAAAAAATTAAAATATTAATCAATCGTATTGAGGCTGTCTCAGAGCGCATAATCGATGCTGATAATTAATTTCGAACTTAATGAAAAGTCATTAAAATTGCACCTGCTGGAAAATTAATCACGATGACTTAAAAAAGTTTCGCTTTCCGCTTTTAATGACTTTCGATAAATTGTTTTCTCCATTGTCCCGGTGAGAATATAGTGAGAAATTACAACATCCATAAGTGCAAGATTCGGTTAAAACAAATTACATCTAAGCACATTTGCGGGATTTCTGGTTAATCCAAGGGCTCAATAAACAGACATAAATGGTTTCTCTAATACCTTAATTAAAGAGCTGATTGCCTGCGTGGTCCAACCCGTCATTATAAATAAATGCTCAATCAAATTCACCTTCCAAGACTCACAAAAGCAATGTAAAACATCATTCAATCATAAATGAAGGTGCGGACATTGAAAGAGGTCAATTCGATAATTGAGATGTTTGCTTTACCCAGTTACCACAGTATTATCTGGTAGAGGACACACCTCCCTACTAGCCCAAAGGTCGTGGGTACGAGTTTGGAGATTGTTCAGTCCCTGAAAATATGATGAACATTAAAAACTGTTGCTAGAAGCCCGAATTCCACATGGTCAAGTCATTCAAAGCCGTAAGCCAGTTTAAAAGTCCAAAGTAATTTCTGACTTTCACAGGTCACCACAGATGCTATCAATATTATGCTTTGACAAAATCTTGTACAGCTGTATTTCAGTAAACATGTGATTTCGAATGTTACAGTTAAGACTGCTTTCAAAGAATTTCTGAAATGACCAAATCGAATGGTGGCTTTGAGAATGGATCCCAGAAGTGTACCAGGTAATGCATATATCGTGTATATCATTAAGATGGGCTAAATCGAAAGCAATATTCAATGAATTGAATGTTTTCCCTAGGGGTGAAGGTTTCTTTTAAATTTCTGATGGCGTAGTCTTGAATTCGGGAGAGAGGTGACCCTAGGGATCTGGATTCGAATCCCGATAATAGTTATGAACAGCCCCAGCTTCACTCCAGCTGTGTGATTTTCTGGGCATTAGATCTTCCTGATAAACCGCAGGGGAGGGTGCTGGACCCTACCTTGATGTGTTTAAATTTGGCAAGTCCCAGAACTTAGTGTCCTTGCCTGCGAAACCAATCTTTATGTTTATGGTCGTGTTTTAATCCGAATATCTCTCTCTTTCTCTATCTACCCCGTAAGCACGCGAATAACGTGAGGGAGGCTGCCGAGGAATGGGTGGCTCGGCGCCAGGCGCGGAGGATGCAGCTCTCGGGGATGACCGCGTCGGCCACCGTCACCAACGGCGGTGGCCTCAACGGGTGCCGCATCGGGGGCGTGGCCTACCGACCGGACGTCAAGCCCGGCACCTTTTTCGCCCGCGACAACGTGTCCAACTTCATCGCGTGGTGCCGTCACCAGCTGGGAGTGCTCGAGTGCCTGCTTTTCGAGACGGACGACCTCATCTTGAGGAAGAACACCCGCCACGTGGTGCTCTGCCTGCTCGAGGTGGCGAGGAGGGGCGCGCGCTTCGGGATGCCGGCCCCCCTGCTGGTGCAGTTCGAGAGGGAGATCGAGCGGGAGATTGCGGCGGAGACGAGGTGCGTATGCCCACGCCCCTTGTGTTGCAGGCGGACACACGTATCCACGCACACACACGCAAGCTCGCGCAAAAAAATAATATCTATACGTCCCTTCGGTCGACCGCGTTTCGGTCACCTCCGTCACGCTCTGGCTCGCCCCCAACTCCACGTCGACCGCATTATCGATGGCTTTCAGATAAGTGTTTGCGGTGCGGATCGAGTTTTGTGTGACGCTGGAATCAATTTCCTGGAAGAGATGTGGGAGCTTCGTTCGCTTCGTGGTGGTTGGCGTCCACCAGGGTCGCGTAATAGTGCCGCCTGTTTCTCTGCCCACGGGGTTTTTAATGAGCGCGGCGCGCAATGCCCACGCGCTCCGTGCGCATTCACGAATGGAATCCTCGCGAAACTTGGAATATCTTTTTGGTGATCAAAAATAAAAATGAAACGCAAAAATGTAAAAAAAATGTTGCACATTGTACCTAAATGGATCGCTAGCTCAGTAAATGAAAGTGAATGCTATTATTTGGAAATAGAAATGGTTAATGATTATCCAGCATTTCATTTCTCTATCGAGTGAAGGAGAAAGAGATATCAGTCATTTTTAAATTTAACAATTGTATTAAAAGGGTAAAAAGTTACTTCAGCACACCGATTCTACGGTCGTTTACCGCAGGGTATCTCATTGTGAGCGCCAGTGGCATAGTCTTTCTTACTGATAGCCCGTAATCGTTTCTTAGCGAAGGAACGCTTTTGAATCAGTATTCTTAATCATGCTTGGGTTTTAGTGAGAGGAGGATTTCAAGTAAAGGCCGCTATTCAACGTTTGGGTCATTAAATAGCGGTATCTATATATTATTCCGTATCTTCAAGGGAATGGCAAGGCGGACACCAGGTTTTTCTTCTTCCTCTATCCTCGTTTCAGCTCCTTTTAGATGGCCACTTGAGTTATCTCTTTAAGTTTCATTGAGTTGTTTTCTGAATCACTCCCCTGTCGTTATGTGACAGAGAGAGGAACGTCATGTGCACCACCGAAGGCATATTAAATCAAAAATGAAATCCTGTGGCGGCTGTGGAGACTGTGAATAGGTAATTGATCGCCAATTGAGTAAAATAATTAATATTCGCGTATGAACGTGTGATTAATAGTTTCTGAATTTCTCCGAGAAATATTCTGTCGATTTCAAAATGTACTTTAACTGCGGTATAATGTTTTTCTTTGTAAAGAAGAAATCTTTTTGAATACTTTTGGAGTAACACAGGTACCATTGCATTCATTGTGCTGAAAAAGAATTAACCGCGGGGCTGAGGTTTCCCTAACTTATTTACGTGAGCTCTCTTTTGATTACTAAACCAGGGGTAACATTCCGTGAATACCATCCATTCTCCGGTCATATTGGAAAGCATATTCTCCTGGAGGCTACACCGCGGGATTTTAACGCACAGGGCCGGAATGCCTTCGTGGTTTGATCGAATACCCGCTCGTAAGCAACCCTCTCTCTTGGCTGGGATGACAACCCCTCTCGGTCCTCACCCACCCTCCCCCCTGTCCCCTCCGTGCGTGAGTTTACCGCGAGCGTTTAACCCTTCACTCCTTCCTTCCCCCCCCCCCCCCCCGGACGTCTCACGCTTCTTTTTTCTCTCAACTCCTCGTCTCTCTCTTTCATCCTCCTCCGTGCTTTTTGTGATGCATATTCTCAACGCTGTCACTTCCGCCTCGGCTCCCAGTCCTTCGTCCCACGAGACGCACCCCTCCCCCCTTTTCCTTGTCTCTATCCCTCCTACCCTTCCCCCCCCCCTGTCATCCCAACTACCCGGCCCTCCTCGTCACAAATGTCGCGCAGAACCTTCTTGAGTAACTTTCTCAGCACTCTCGAGAACGCATGCGGACGCAACGCAGCCTCTCCCGCACTCTCGCCTTCCGTCGTCATACAATTTACTCGGCCGGCTAGCTCGGCGACCTCACCTCCATTACTCCCACCGGAGAAAAATTTTTGACGGTGTCATAATTCACGCTCGCACACACGCGCACGCTGTCTTCCATCCTTTTGGTGACGCGTGAAATCCGTCCTCCGGGACAGGGTGTCCAAGTGCGCGCGCGTTATTAAAAAAAATAATGAGAGAGACAGACTGGTCTCAAGAAGTCAACGTAATATTTTTGGTGAGTGTACCCACGTGTGCGGAGTGACGTGTGCACATCATGAACTTCGAGACGCCCACATTGGCGCGCAGACTGGTACTGTTTGGGTAACGACCATTATTATTATACATTTTCATGTGGTTATGAACTGTTAATAGGATGCGCTAATGTGGAAAAATTCTCTCTTTTTAAAAATTGTGGGATTATTTTTTAGTCTTGGTTATGTTTCGATGGTGAGATGAAGGAACGAGTATTTAAATTTAATGGCTTAGTGTTTATGGATTGTCCGTAAAAGGACGCTCTAATGTCGAAAAATTCTTTCTATTAAGTATTTTTGGATTTTATATGGCCTTGATTTTGTTGCGATGGCGGATTGTTGGAGAGGGAAGAACGAGTATTTAAATTTAATGGCGTGGGAGCCCCTTTCCTTCATCTTTTACGGTTGAACTAATCTGCTGAGAGAAACGGAGGTGATAATTATTCCCTCGGAGTCAGAAATAAACTCGAGTGCCTCAGACCTCTCGAGAATTCATAGAACGGAACGTTCCACGGGAAAGTGGAGGCGATCCAATCGTTTTTCTAATAACTCCGCAGCAGGTAATTTCTTCTTGTCAAGAGTTTTTGGCAAACCTAGTCGGCTCTTTTCTTGAACATATACCTCATATATTCTTGACATGATCATGACTTGCTGTAGTTCTGATCTATCATCGGAATCAGTTAAAAAGTTTCACGTGAGAGACGACTTGTTTTTCTGTAGTCTTCGTTTTTTCTCTCCCGTTTCTTTCCGCTTCCATTTCACTATTCCCACACCTGCACGGTTTTCCGTAGCTCCACTTGATTTTCGGTTCGTTTTGTCTCATTTCCTTTCTACTGGGAAGGTTTTCGCGGTATTTTTCATTTGAATTCAAAAGGTTTTCCGGTTGCTCACTCGTTGATTCACCTCGCTGGATCTCAAATTCCCCGACTCCCAAATCGGTTTTGAGTCGACCCTCCGAATTGGTCCTGAAGATGCCGACTGGAATGCCTCCTCCCCTTCCGATTTCATAAAAGGACCATTCAGCGTAGTGGCAATAAAGAAACGTAATAAATCGATTCTGGGCGTTGAAGTAGCAATCAAAATGGGGAACCGATAAATTTAGCTGTAGGAACATCCGTAATTGATCCTTGAAAGGCCGAGTCAACAGCTGATCTTGATATTTTTGTTGCTGGTGGTGGACCGGTAAGTTTAATAATGATGTAAAGAATCATAAAACGTTGCGAATGAGAGTTACTCTAGACTTTTCCTAAAAAAACAAAGTGATCGAATTCTCTCTCAATCCTTCTGTAAACTGATAAAAAAAATCCATCCCTGAGGAGAGACTCAAACTAGCGACCTTTGGATTATGAGGAAGCGTGCTTTCTGCCCACCAGCTATGATAGTACATGCTTACGTTATTGCTAACAAAAAAGTTTTTCAACCAATTAAGACGTTCGTAATAATGGATACCAAGACTTCCCATAAGAAGTGTTGTCAGTCATTCGACGACTGGAAGTTGGAGATGGGACTTTTCGAACCGAATTTTAACGGTTTCCTTGGAATTTGAACAGTTGCTACATTTACTAAACATATCGCTTTCAGTAAATACGAGGGTGATCCTCACAATCAGCCTAGGAAATGCTCTCAACGAATCCAACCCCTCCCCCCTTAGGAGAGTGGGCGTTACTCACTCGAGGCCGTTTGTCGTAGATCTCCCACGCCGCCCGTCTGCTTATTCCGTCTGCGGCAGTCCCACGTCAGGGCGGGCAATCAACAATTCAACACGCGGAAATTTTCGGGAAACCTGGCCGGCGCATAATCCGTGGTCGGGTGTTTTTAAAAGGTACCCTCCCCTCTCAGATTTGATCGATGCTAAGTGGCGGCGGGGCCAAATCCGTTCCGCCTGGGGAACGAAACTCGAAAAGGAACGTCCAGGACGTCCCACTCGCCTGCGACCCCTCCCTCGAGTGCAGTTGCGGTGACCGTTTCATCACGAGGATTTTTTTTTTATCCTTCATTTTTTTATTTTCTCTCCTCCCTCCGTGTGCGTCGCGAACATGGAATATTTCTAGGAGTTATAACCGATCCATTGTGCGGACGACTCCCTCGTCCCCCCCCCCCCAAGTTCTACTGAAGTCGCCCCACGCGTATCCCCTCATCCACCTCTCTCCCCTCCTCGATTCTTTCCCTGCCGGTATTATTTCTCTCCCTCGGATGTCCTGTCGTCCACCTCTCCCAACCCCCACCACACACATACACACCTGCTTCACTCGTCGGTTTGCACGCTTTTCTCATAATAGAACTTCCGACAGCGTGACTTCCACGGCATACCGTTATGTCCACGCACGCGCTCAGAACGCCCTCGCAAGAGTCCGTCGGTAGGTTGGCGGAGGCGGGTCGAACTGTGCGTGTTTGTGTGTGTGTTTGAGAGAGAGAGAGAGAGGGGGGGGCGGGGGAAAAAGAACCGCGAGGTCCCAAGGTTGGAGTCGGGGTCGGAACATGAGCCGCCGCGTCGACCCCCCCCCCCCGAGTCGCGATTGTGCCGGGGAGCTCCGTGCCTTATCCCCATCGCCCGCGATGGGCCCGCGTCCGAGGTGAAGAGCGCTCTTGTACGGTGCACCCCGGCGGGTAATTCCGGGTGAAGAAGTCGGTCGGGTCCGGAACCTCGATTGCTCGCCACATTCTTCCTTTCTTCTGATGAGAAGAATTGGGAATATCATCGAGAATGTTCCCCGAGTGATAGGTTACTTGGGAACATCGTTACTCGTAGTTAACAATATCACCGACGTCGTTAACAATATCCCCGCAGATGTCGGTGATTCGATTTAGCAGTCCCAGAGTCGCATCCACGCTCAACCGACGTATTTATCTCTTTAGAAAAAAAAACATGGAAACGTTTCATTGGTCGGTGGTTCGCGTCGTATAAATGATCGAAATAATGTGAATAAACCGCCGTGTTTAAAATACCGCACGTAATCGTCACTATTTCAACCCGGAGATTGTTTTACTTCCTCTGAAGTTGTCGTATTGGTCATACTTGTCCCTTGGTCTGCCTGCGGAATCTTTCCTTCTCTATGTTTCTAAATGCAAATCACATGATGTTTTTTTTTCGTGATATATATGCAATTGCACCTGCAGCTCCACCAAGCTAGTTGATTTTTCGGGTACCAGATCTTCCTGGGAAACCATAACCGGCACAGGGAAAGGAACTGGCCCCCCTACCCTGATGTGTGAATATTCACACGCCGTCGGGCTTGGTACATGGGTGAGCTCTACCATCACCTACTAAACCGACCTTCGGGTTGATTACTGTGTTTATGGTTTAAGTTCAACAGATTCAGGCTTGAGGTCGTGGAAGTTCATCATAATGAAATAAGGACAATTTGCACTTTTCCACAGTTTAATAAACTGTGGAAAAGTGCAAATTGTCCTTATTTCATTGTGTTTATGGTTTATATAAAATTAGGTAATCTACCGGTTATACCGATATGTATAAATATAAAAATTCAAAAAAAACATGTTGAAGAGGGGCCTGATATAGATTAGTTTGCTAGTGGGGAGTCACAAAATGTTTATTTGATAGTTGTGTCCATCCAAAAACCTACCTTAAACGGTAGATTACCTAATAATATGCAATTATAATGGCCGTTTTCCAGTCTGATTAATCGAATTTCTTGATGTTAGCCGGTAGTTTTCAAACCTGCGGTTTTCTGTTGTTAGGTAAACCTTGTTTTGTAGTATGCCGTTCTTCCGAAGGTTTGTACGTTTAATCATGTCACATGCCCTACATTCTAAATTCATAGGGACAACATAACGTTAGCCCTCCGAGACAGAAAACCTCACCACTTACCCAAATGGCCCAAGACATGAACCCACTAGATATCAAATTCTAACAAGGAAAAAAATAAATGATTAAAAAATTTCCTGGATCAGGCTTTGATTTGATCATTCGATTGATAGCATAGATTAGGCAGTATTTACGTCAATCGGCCACATGTTTTTTTTCTTTATGTGATGTCAAAACCGGGTTGATCGGACATGTGCTATAATATATAACCTTTCTGACGGCACATTCAAAAGGTGAATCACCTTCATGTACATGCCAGAACCCGCTCATTCTCTCTACCAATCTGTCGTTTAAGATTTCGTGAGCGATTAAGACGGTTGCGAATCACTGCAGCGGCCTTAACTGAATGACTGAAAAAGTAGTCGTGAGGATTAATAATTTTTTCTTTCCATGTTTGGCCAGACGACGACCCGATATGTGTTTCTAGAGGAGGTCGCTTTAGTTCCTCATTTATATTGTCCTAAGATCCTTAATGTTCCTTGCCATAGAAAATTTCAGCCCTCGGGTAGGATACACGAGTTAAATCCGTGCTGCGATAAAGTTTACGCATAAACATTCATTTCGAATCTTTCTTGTATAGTTATCCGGTTTTAAATAATAGAGTATCAAGAAAACTATTTCTGAAGTGGAATTCTGTTTTATACTAAATAAATTGGGTAGTTCCGAATGCTGAATGAAACTGTCGGTTGAAATGTAATATTAGTCACAGAGAGTGATTGACTCTTAACCTCTCGATTTTGGAGTAATTTTAGAAATATCAACTTTATAATGTTCAAAAAAAGTCTTGATATCTACTTGATCCCATTGTTATTCTTCTTTAGAGAAAAATTAAGTTCAGCCAGTGTGATTTATCGTCACAATGTAGCAATTTCCTCTGATTTCCATTGAGTTGATCTCCCATCACTCATTGTCACGGAACTGCATCAGTATTACATCGCGGAGGCCTTAAAAAAATAATTCAAATGGTCACTCTTTTTATTATTCACCGCACTCCCCATGAACACACATTTAAAATTCATCTTATTTAGAATATCCATTTTACTTCTGGCCAAGGATGTTTAAAAATCGAGTTTGAGATATTATTGAATAATTTTTTTGTGAACTCAAGTTGGGATACCCACGGATACGAGCGTTTCACTTCGTGCCATTGTCTGGTTTATAGCCGAAAATATAAGCATGAGTATGGTCATCTTAATTTTTATTTTTTATTTTTGAACGGAAAGAGAAAGCGTGATTTTCAAAAGGATTACTGCCTGTCACGTGGGTCCGAAAACCGGGTCCATTTTTGTCCCAAGGTGGTATCTGACAAGGCGTAGTATATATATGACCCCTATGAGTTCCCGTGAGCATTGAGTGACGGGACTGACTCGAGGAAACATTTGCCCTCGACGCGGGAAGCCTTGCGTCTCCAACAGCGCCATCGTGAAAATAAAATAAAGAAGCACGACCAAAAAAATGTACGACAACAGTCTAGTTTCGGATAAAAAGACTTGGACGCGGTCTTCGCTCAATCCCGAGGGCGGAGATGACGCAAGAATTATGTGGACGGGTCCGGCTGCGTCCTTTTTTATTGTTTTCTCTTGTTGGAGAGGATCAGGATTGAAACAGGGGGATCGGAGATACAACCACGTCGGTCGGAGGAGGAAGAGTGAAGTGGGGCAGAAATTTCCGAATCTTTAACTAACCTTTTTCTGACGAACTTATTTTTCGACCTTTCGCATAAAGCTAAATGCTTCATTTCAAGTTTTATTCGGTAATACTTCAAATTTCAAAGCACTCGGCCGGATATCGAGGGATCCGGGTTCGAATCCCGGTCAAGGCGAATGATTTTTACTCTCTGAAATGGTTGCACGGTAATACTTCGTTTGTTACGGTGATATCACTGTGGTGAGAGCATACTTATGTGTGGAAATTCTCTGTGAACGACTGATTTGATCTGCCTGATGTCGAGCATCGGTTGTGGATGTCGCTTGTCAAGTGCTTTAACTAGTGATTCTTTAAAGCCATCATTGTGGGACCTAAATTTGTTAGATCCATTGTTCAATTGGCGATCATGTCTTATAAATGATTTGGACGGATGAATTAACTAAGCACCTATTGTGACCGCGTACCGTGTTCTGTTTTGGTGCTTCCTTCGGACTTACTGCGAACCAAAATGTAATTCCGAATTGAAGTAGGAAAAGGATAAGAATTTAGGTATGGAATTAATTGAAATATGATGAAAAGCATGAGAATGAAAATTGAAATTAAATGTACTACACATACATTAAGTTATATTTATGGCGTGAAATCAATTTTTCCACGTTACTTTCTGATAATAAAAATTTTCTGATGATCCTTAATTGTATTAGCCTCGTATTTTTGCCACAGGGGACTAAATACGCCGAAAATTGTGGACAACGCTCGTAATCTTTTTATTTGGTACAATTGGGCATAAACCAAAAATGATAAATTCTCAGAATTTAGAAAACGGTTTCAAGTGAATGGCTAAGTTTCGGTGACGACTGTCGCAAGTTGAATACATTTGGAAGGCCAATAGTTTTCTAGTACGGTTTTGGCCTTGAAAGTGGTATAGGTAACGTAGGGATGGGTGAAAATAAAGTTGGCGAAGCCACTGGCCTGCTATAACTGTAAGACGATTGCAGTTTAAAGCTTAATGTCCCATCGTTCAATTGGCATCATTCACCTGTAATACGATATCATACCCTCTTAACCTCTCATCGGCGTCTGGCAGGTGATGTTATGATATCAACTCTGTAATTGTCAGGGTTACGAATTTCTTCGATAAAATACATATTTAAATGAAGATTAAAGGCTGACGACTACTAGATAATAAATGAACGTACAGGGTTCGTCCGGAAAATAAGCTTATGATGCTCATTGTCTTTTTCGACAAAAGGGGAGTCGTCCACTACAAATTTGTGCCTGAACGACAAACTGTAAATGCTGCATTTTACGTCCAAGTGCTCGACAGGCTTCGAAAACGAGTCGCCCGCGTCCGGCCAGCGATAAAAAACATCTGGCGGCTGCATCACGGCAATGCGCCGTCTCACACCGCGCTTGTCATGTCGGACTTCTTGGCCAAGCACGGCGTGGCAACGCTGCCGCATCCGCCCTACAGCCCGGACTTGGCACCACCGGACTTCTTTCTGTTCCCGAAGATAAAGAGGAGTTTGAAAGGAACGCGATACGGGACTTTGGACGCCGTCAAAGAGGCCGTGACGACGTGTCTTCGAGAGGTTCCCGATGATGCCTTCGCGGGAGCGTTCCAGGAATGGGAACGCCGCTGGAACAAGTGTATCGACTCACAAGGGTGCTATTTTGAGGAATATTAGCTTAAGATATGTAAAAGTGTAATAATTTTTTTTCCTGAGCTCAGTACACTTATTTTCCGGACGAACCCTTTATGTTTCGAGATTTAACTGTGGTTCTCCGTAGTACGAATATCGTTTGGGAAAACGTACGAAAAAGGAACAATGTACCAATTTTTGTATGCATATATGGCATCATGATAGTCTAGTTATGATATTTCATTCGGATGTTCCAACGTGCCTGTAGAGGGTGGATTCTTAATAATTACGTCACTGCCAAACGGAAATTATCGTGCTTTACATCTTCGTAAATGTTCAGTTTGGCATGCTCATTTCGTGAGCTCTCTTCCTAGTTAACCGAATATCTTCGTGAAACTTCACGTTATCAGTGTTACAAATTGTTTTTGATATTTGTTGAATTTTCTTCAAACTTCTCAGTTTCCTTTATTACAACTTCTTGCAAGTTATGCCTCGCTTTCTTCTTCATCATATTTTATATGTGGCCTGACTAACGCGAATTCCAGTTTTCTCCCTATGAAAATTTACGAGTTGCGACGGTCTTCTTTCAAAGCGAACGACACACACCTCACTCATACGTTTTGCTCGTTTGACCATGGAGGGGAAATAAATATCCACCGGCCTCCCCATGCACCGACACCGCGCTGTGCTCGGTCCGAAGCGTACTCGCTCGCCTCCTCTCCCCTTCGAGCGCTCCTCCCTTCGGAGTCTCGAAAGGCGAAGAGAATGCGGAGACGGCCAAAAGAAATCGAGTAGGTTGTACGAACTAAAGATACATCGGCAGAATTTCAAAATGTCTTTGATGAATATGTTTCCGGAATCAAAAATGTGGATTTAATTTCGATGTTTTTCTGTCGATTGGTAGGATATGAAACATTTTAAAGATACGACAGATCGAGCGCCGATAAGGAACAATGCAAAAAAATTTGGTGATATACTTACACAATGAAGAAAGGCATACGGTAACTTTTCTTGTGACGACAAAGGAGGTCGTATCCATTATATCCCCTTATAGTCAAGAGACAATATTTTTATGTTATATATGGACTGTATATTCGACATACATACGAATATGATATGGTCAATTTATTCCATCTGCGACATTGCCGATATACTATATATATATATATATATATATATATATATATATATATATATATATATATATATATATATATATTACAAACAGTCGCTATAACACGTTATATATTATATAAGTAACAGATTTTATTGGCATACTCGTCAGTTACGTCAAGACTAATTTATCGACGCTACCTCGGAATTTTACAACGGTCGATACTGGAAAATGAATATAGCCCAGGCCTGACTAGAAAACCTAAGGTCCCTCGCGTCTCAAAATCTAGGTGCAGCCTCCGCACCATTTCCTCTGCCAGGAGAAACTTTCCTGGGCTGCCCATTAGAATTCGCGGTCGCTCTTCGTCGGAATAGTTCCGAGGAAGGTGGGAAAGGAAGCTTCTAGTGAAATGGTTCCCTGGGGATTCCTAGAATATTTCCCATCCCTCAACTATTTCGTAAGTGCGATTTCGGCGATATAGCAGTGGGAGATAGAGCATCAGGACGTTGCCTTGGTTTCGAGATATCGTGGCGGGATTATGATCATTGTTTCAAGTTATGCCGCAACCGCGGCGGATTTTCGAGATCGATATTTTTTTCGAAAAATGGATTCAGGCCAGAATAGATTATGCCAATTCAATCCGTTGATTTCCTTGACTTCGCTGTTATGTTATTATATCCTTTATGCGATAGCGTGGTTAAACCGCATTCCTATACCAATTGAAAAGCAGCAAAAATTTTCATGTTACATGGATTGCAAGCCGGTGCAAGCTGGATTGCAATTCTGGTTTGATACGTTAGGTTAGAGCACACATCGAGCGAAGCCCTACTGCAAGTGAAGCTCAGCCAATTGTCCACACCTCTTATGGTTTCCCAGGAAAGGTAGGCACACACAGAATCGCACTGCTGGAGATCTCTGTGAGGGTTATGGATTCGGACCCGGTGATTCTGGCCACAAGTGCAGCCATTTGGAAAGTTGAACTGCAAGTTTTATTTTATCTTCTGAACGTTTTATAAATGTTTGCCATAAGACTGAAAAAGTAGTTTTTAAAGTCACGCCCCAGAGTAGGAGGAATAAAGAGATTGCTTACAGCGGATTCTAAAAATGTGAACGAAATTTATGTGAAAATAATTTTGAAATATTTTCTAGCTTGGCCTTAAGGTCATAAACTGTGTCTAAATGATGGTATCCAAAGTCATCACTCGAAATTGAATCGGAGAAGTTACGGTTAGGTAGTCAGTACAAGATCAGTTGTCACACCTCGTCGGTCGTGTAAAATTATGCGTCATGGTTTTTAGCAGCTGTAAACTGCTTATATCTACTTGAACCAAACATTTGAGTATGGATGAATTCATGTTCTGTTAAAAACTGTGATTTCTACGAACACTCTCTTCATTTTTTAAATGCGATTCCCGTAAGCGTATTCCTAATGGAGAGATAATAACTTGATTTTATTATTTTCATATCCTATCGCCACAATGGGATATTTTTCCGCGGTCCGGCGCCCCGAATGAGCGCGAGGGAGGCGAAAAGGGAAGTCGCACTCCCCTTCTTTTGGAAGCACGTTGGGGGTGTGGGCAGTTCCAGTGCACTCTCGACCTCTATTTCGCCCCCCCCCTCCTTAACCTAGAGTGCCCCAGGACGGTGAAAGTCCTTGCTGTCCGCTCCCGCGACCGACGCAACTTAATTCGCCCATGAATTGTTCGAGAGGCCGCCAATTCGGGTCGGGCGTCACGTAGGAGGAGGAGGAGATACCCAGGGGGGGGGGGAGAAGACGGCGATGAGTGGGGAGGAGGATCGCCGCTAGGTGGAGAGTGTAGGGGGTGGAGAAATCCACGGCGACGATTTATGGAATCAAATGAGAGGAGGGAGGGTGTGGATGGAGGGAAAGGGGTTTGCGAAATCCGAAAATAATTTTCCAATCCCACGGACTAAATTTATTCCGATCCCTTGCGCGTCTCTTCGCTCTCTCTGGCTCTCGATTTGGTCGGAATATTCGCGAGGGGAGAGAGAGAGAAAAGGGAAGCAAACGGAATTCTGGGACGTGGGTTTTATTATTCCCCGCGAGGTGGGGAAATTTATTGCTCGGTCTATTCATCAAAATCAGGCACGCCCAATTACGTGCGCCATAATAAACAACAGTAATAACAGGATCGGCAGAAAATTAACTTAAGTACGTGTGCACACTCGACTTAGTCCAAATAAGGTTTGCGGGGTGAACACAAAAGATTGTCGGGTTATGAAAGTTGTTTAATCTCTCGGTGATACAGTGCACAATTCGTACTTTGGGCAAACCTCTGACAGCTTTTGGGGACGAGCTATGAATCTTCCGTAGCCATTTTATCTTCACCTATGGCCGCTTTCCTAGTCGTACTATCCATTAAATCCCGACATTCTCTATTGTACCCCCAGTTTAGGAATCTGTAGCTTAGGTACATTTGGTAATTGCATAGTTGATATTTGCAAGTTTAATTTCAGACATTCTGACGCTGACTCGGCTACTGGAATATTTGATGGTATCAGTAGAAAGCCTATCGCTCTATTCCTAATTTTTCTATATTTTTGGAACAGTGTTGGAGAAGGAATGTATATTTCTCCCGGAAACCCGCCCACTGGGCACTGAGCGGAACGGAAGTAAAAATTCCTGCCCCCGCCCGAAGTCAATCAAGCACTCCGCGCAGGTCACACTATTTTTATTTATTTGTTAAGATTTTGGAAGAGACTCCCCCTATGTTCAATTGACACGGGTTGAAGAGAAAACTTGACGATATAGAATTGGAAAATTTATTTCTCCAGCGCGCGGGCGTTCAAAATATATGGGCGAAGACTGGCACCCTCGGCAGTCATTAAAACCTAAAGTCTAAATAATCGTTCTCGACCCTCTATAGGTGAATATCAATATTCGATCATTCACCTTCGCTCGTTCTACTAAATCCGAAAAATCGCATGAAATGTACTTGTTGATATAAAGAAGTTACCTTCCTTGACGCATTTAATTCATTAACTCCAACAAAAGGATAAAAATTAAAAATTTCATCCAACTTTGGCTGATATGTTAAATTCTTCATTCTTTTGTAATTACATATCAGTTATTGGAATCATTAAGCAGACATTTCTGCTAATGAACGTGCATCATCTTGGCAATTGTTCAATGAAGTTGGTGTAGCTGGACGCTGTCTCGTTATATGCCTTAAAAAGAGACGTTTCAGGCGTGATATGGTGGAATATCATGATTAATTAAAATTGGCAATTTTCCACAAAATAAAATTCAATTAAACCGGTTTCAATGTTACTACATCATCTTCGGGTCTAGTTCCACCTGAAGATGATGTAGTAACATTCAAACCGGTCGCGTTAAATTTTATTTTGTGGAAAATTGCCAATTTTAATTAATCATGTGTCTTACAGGTATTTACCGTCTAATTTCATCGTTTCATTCCATCCATTTCCATCTACTGCTGTATGGTAAATGTATCACAAGTATATGCCATACAATTTAAAAGAAGTGTACGATAAATGAAATAGTTTCGACAGCTAATATTAGGCTAGTAGGTAGAACGCTCGCTCAGTACCCAAAGGAAAAGTCCAAAATAATCGAAGTCCAGAATCATCCATTTGGCCATTCCTTGCTGTCGTTTACTGGCTCACAGATATTTCTGGGGAGCATTAGGCGACACAGGGAAAGAATCTGGTTTCTTGAACCCGACTTTCATACCCTTTAGATTTAGTAGACGTTAACCCATCCTCACCTCTCAAGTTGATCTTCAGGTCAGTTTATCATTGCAAATCTCGCCATTATTATGTATGGTGATACCTTATATCAAATAACTTCAATGAATACTCATTAATTCCGCGTTTTGGTTTATTTCAGAGGCGATAATTTGAAATTTTATAATTATTCCCTTCTTTCTACGTTTTTTCTGATAGTAATCCGATAGTCCGATAAGAAATCCATGACATAATAAATCGCAGTGATATCCGCCTTGACGTTCTTGACTTGTCGTATATATGACTTCTCCGATTGACGTATATCGATTCGAGTAACGATCAATAATCTATTTCCACCTCCAGGAGTCTCTCATTCCCTCTTTCCGTAATTCGCATCGCTCAATGCGCTGAACTTCTCTAAAAATTAGGGAGCACCCCAATTTCCGTTTCATCCCTCCAGTTTTCAGGATGGGCTCACTTAGGGCAGCAACCTTAAATCAATCTACGTTTAAGCAGTTTTGTCTAAATATTGTAAAATCATTTCGGCAAGAAGAGTAAAACCTATTTTTTACTCTTTGAAACTGCTTTGCAGTAATTTAATATCTTGGGTTTATTATTATATATAAAATTTGCAATGAAATTCTCACATTGCTGGTAGGGTAAGTTTGCTGAAATTGCACTGCCTTCATGCCAAAACAAAACAATGTTTTGTAGAAAGGTGTGCGTTTCATTGTAAATATATATGTGTGCATACCTAACCATTGGAAATTTGCTAATTATGGAAATTCCATATCCTAATTATAGGTGATGTCTTTAGTGAAAATCCGCCAATTAGGGCCGGCCGAATAGTAAGGCATTCGCTTCATCATTTGGAGAAAATATTTCAAGTTTCGTGGGAGTTGGAGCTTAAGCATATACTATAAGTTTATTGGCGTCAAAATTATGTCAGCATTGGCAAATAGTTACTCGTCAATATATTCTCTACATTACTCTAAGGGGGATCGTGTAAGTTTGACGGTTGTTTACGCCAATGGTTGGAATTTGATAGGTCGGCTTCAAAATGTTTTTAATTGCCAGTAATTTATTCTAAGTTTTTAAGAGAAAACCAAACTTTCGTAAAAATAATATCGAGCAAAAACTCTTGTTAGTACCAACAAACGCACCTTTTCCTCATACAGGAAATAATGGAGGTTTTTTGGTGGTCATTTGTTTTATTTTACGGGTGAAATGGCAAATTTGTGAGCAATCGCTTGACATGCCTTAAGTAACCATTCAGTGCTTCTTCACTCTCATGCAAGTACGTAGTACCTACGGCTCAGTGTCTCTCCTCGCCATCTCATTAAACTGTTAAACCTCGTTACTTCTTTAAACCCACCGATATCCCGCTGATTCCTCTCTTCCATTGTCCCCGCTCTGAAAACATCCGAGGACGCCTTTCTTTAACATCCACCGTTCCTCGCCATTGAGTGTCTGAGAGAAGTTGGAAAGACTCGCGTAAAATATCAACCTCTTTGTGTCGAAGTTTATTTTTCGTTATCCGTGATGGCAAGATGTTCGTGATCGTCGGCGAAAATGAGTCGACGTATGTAGTACAGTTGTAACGTTACTCATGCACGCGGGGTGTCTTTTTGAGTCTTCGTTTGATTGGCGTTTCACAATTGTAGCACCTCACTGCAGCCTGTAAAACATCTACGCCGCTTTATTCTGTCTTACCATCCGTACAAGCCTTGACCTACGTAAAACCCTGATTTGTATTCCAAGGCGTGCGTTCACGGGCTGAATTCGCACACGTGTCGGCAAGACGCGCGCGCCCGTTGCATCATTGTCCGCCTATTAATGACACGATTTTGGTCTTCGTTCCTTATTCTCCCTGGGTTCCGAAATGCCCTTAGACCCCTCGCCAAATATTGGTAAATTTTTATCCTTCCCAATCTCATGGGAAGAATAAAAGTAATCCTATTTTAGCTCGACCATGAAAAAAGAAAATTAAACTCTTATTCTTTTCGTTTGACGAAACGTAGACAAGATTAAGGTGTAACGAAGCATTGTAAACATGAAAATGGAACATATTTCCTTTTTTATATCGTCATCACATATTCTTAAACTTTATTAAATAAGGTTTCTTATTTATTCTTATCTCTCTATTTCATATTTTGAAGATCGTTTGTGTTAATGCAGTACAAAACCATGTTTTGCAAAATAACCTAAGTACACGTTTATACTAACAAAGCGTTACCATATATCAACGCCCTGATATACCTCCAGAAAGGTTATATGGAAGGTGTATGCGTTGATTATTCTCTCCATAGTAATGAGAGACCCTAAATATAACCCGCGAACACCAGTTTTAAGTATGTTTTTATTGGATACTTCCCTTTTTCATGTATTAGATCGATATATTCGTGCGACTCCTTTAATCGATTCGGATCAATTTATAACATGTCTAGTAACATCTTTATTCGCTCGAGTTCAAATTAATCAATTGCAATATTTCCCACCACAAATGGCAAGACTCCTTTGTTTGGTGCGTAAATCTCGCTATATTGAATTATTTTCAACTCTTGGTTTTGGTGCAAACACTTACTCTTTGGCAAAAGATTTTCTCTTCAATGTTAAGACCTTGGAATCTTTTCAGATCTCCAATGGTTTTCGCTCATAATGTCTAAGAATTGAAACGATATCAGTGGAGACCTCAAATTTTTCTCAGTGTAAAAGGAAATACTTCCCATAATACGTAATTATAATGCTTCTAAATATATGCCGACGAAAATGCTTAAACCGAAACGGCATTTCTACTGCCGAAACCTCCAGTGCCATTCATTTGAAAAATGCCTTCGAGAGCATTTGGACAGTAATTTGAAATAACGTCGAGTCATTGGTTGCAATGGTGAGTACTGAACATCGAACTGTCTTCTGCATCGAAGTGTTCTTTCGTCGCCAGGGCAGAATCACGACAGATGCAGATTTTTATTAAAACCCTGCGTTAGTCATCCGTTTTCTGGTAGCACTCATAACTCTGGAGCCATATCGCGAAGGATAAACTTCTACCCTCTATCTCTCATAACTCCGATTTTTATCAATATTCTTAGATGCCTCCATCCATCGCTTTCCAATTTATCGGGGCCTTTTCATTCCGCCGCGCTCTCCAGATAACGTATAGAATCATATCCCCCTCGGATTAAATCGGAAGTCGAAGTCTTTAAAAAGAAGAAAAAAATCCTTTCTCAGAAAACTCGTGATGAAGGAAAGGATTTTATCCTCTGGAACGTTTCCAAGAGCCATAAATACGGTTGGCGATTCTCTTTCTGCGCTCTCTTATTCCCCCTCTTATCCCGACGTTACTTTATGCCTCCCTCACATTTTCTCCCCTTCCCGTCCAAGCGTGTATCCCAGGGCCTTGAAGAAACACCGAGCCTCTCTCCCTGTTAATTTTGCGAAAATAATCCCACTGCAGTCCCGCTGCTCACCGCATGATCCTTTGTTCAAATTCCCCCAAACCATTGCTCTCCATGGAATAGGGCGTTTAATCCTTTCCGTTCTCCTTTTGCTCATATGGCACTCGGGTTATCCCCCAGTTAATGCAGCTCCAGAGAGTTTTGGAAACAGTATTTGGAAAATTTAATAATTCGTGCGTTCCGTCGGACATGCTATATACACAATTTTTTATCTGATTTAAATGTGAATGTGATATTTAACCCAGTGATATCTATTCGGGTGATGATGGAGAAATCCAAATTTTCATTATTTCATATGGGCGTGAGGTAAAAGTATTTTTTCGATCCGCCATACAGTAAGCTTGTGGATTTTGAATCGCGTTCGTAAAAGATAAGATTGATTTTAAAACTTCAACTTTATGGTTCTACAGCCTAGAATATGTGGTTTAACCTGGCGCAATACTTGAATAACACTTTTGATTCCGGTCATACTATCGTGTATGCCCGTGTGTCGGCTCTTGGAACGGTATTGTCTTTTTCAAACTGGGAGAACGCTATGAGAACTTATATGTGTTGTGTCTTCTCCGTAAGGTGATAAAATGATTCGAATAAAATATTAGTGATTTAATATTAGCTTCGTTGCCAAAAATGAAATCAATAGAGCGATAATTGATTTTAATTTGAAATCAATGAAGTGTCTCGATTATGGCTTTGGTATCATTTGCAGAGTAGTTTCCTTTGAGAATTAAAGACCTGTCAACAGAGAGGCGAGCACTTCCGATTTCCATTCGGCTAACAAGACCCGCAGATTTCATGGATTCCCACATCCCTTTAGACTTCGTTAAATTACCGAGTTTATTCTTGAATCGACCCATGAAAGCCATAGGAACAGGGATACTGGCTGTCAAACAAATTTAATTCCTTTTAGAGCATTTAAACATTCTGCATGCGCCACCCTCGACTCATTCAAGCATTGAATTGACACTCTCATTGAATGTAAATATACTCCGTTCCTGGAGTTCATCATTCGTTCGATCCATTTTTATTTCTATTAATGTCTGTGCCATACCGCATTTTCTATTGCTTTGATGTATTTTTATTACCCAGCAGACTGTTAATAATTATAATATCTTCAAGGAATTTTTCTTATCTTCTTAGAATCAGTGATATTCCAAAAGGACTTTTTTGCTCTCATACAGTTTGCCGAGTTATTCATTGACGATTCGCTCCGTCTATTTCATTGTTATCATTCTTTTTGCGACACGAGATTTCAAATTCCTTCCGCGTTCTCTTTTCTGCGTCCGTAACTGTCCATGTCTTACTTCCTTAGAAGAACGTTATTTCGGTTCAAAAGATACGGTCTATATTTATTTTACAATTTCTACTGTGTGAAGAAAGGCATCGGATTACTGCAGTGGCTAGTGAAAAATGTTTTCATTGCGACGGATCCGTTTGTATCCTCTGTGTGGATTTAATTCTATGTCATGTTCGGTTAGAAGTAGGACACTACCTATTGGTACTGTCCTACCATTCGCACCGAGAAATATTTGGCACTTGGACAACATCCGGAAGGGTAAGCCCCATGAAGTCCATCAAGGATTCCTCAGAGTACCTCTTGTCCCTCAAATCATGGCCTCCTGGCGTAAGCATTACACGAGTTTTCGAAACGATAAGTCCGAATTTTTACTTATGCAGAGCTAATTATGTGGAAATAAATGTGTACCGATCCCCTGAATTCTCACAGATTCTGGTGGATAGCGAATAATTGTTAAATGGAAAAATTGGAAAGCTGATTATTGCCGGAAAAGAGGATGGTAATGAAAAATTGAAAGGTCAATCTTCACTTTTAGGGTGGATATTTGACTAGACAAATAATTCGTTAAGAAAAACAAATCGCTCAATTTATATTTTTAGGAAACAAGTTTCCTATTATCCACTAAAAAAAATTGTTGCCTCTGGCGTAACTTTATGGAATTTGCATTACACATTGAAATGAAATTAAATTATTGACTTCGTAATTCTACACACTTTATTTAAAAACACGACTGAGGTTCGACGTTTAACGTCATCACCGCCTGATGATGATGTTCAGCGTAGAAACCTGGGTCGTGTTTGTTTTTAAATAAATTGTGTGGAATTACGAAGTCAATAATTTCATTTCAAGACTAAAAAAATGTTTCCATTTTCTGGAATAAACTCTAGCATTGACCGTAGCACAGGGATACCTTTTAACATCCGGGTAAATATCGATCAAAGCGTGATGCAAATGACAAACATGAGGTTCGTTTATCTCTGCGGCCACCTGGCGTCCTCAACCTTTCCTTCCGTCATACATATACAGTTATTCCTCGATAACACATACTCGATACACGCGAATCTCACGATAACACAAATCCGAATCATTCTCGCGGCAGTAATCCATGCACGTAAATTCACCATAAGGAACGCCAGAATATCAGCAAGCTTACTCTTACCTTTTTCAACGTCGTTTACAAGGATTTTTGTCACATGAACTCTTTTCCCTTTTCCTCGAGATTCATTTTTTAGGTTTTAAGAATGCGTCAACAGCTAAGATCATTTTTTAAATTTTTGCACAAGGTTCGTGTTAAAGAGAATTTTTTGGACATATGCACATCCTCCATTAAGTCCCTTTCTGGAGTAGGTAAAATAAAAAATATCGTCATTTTAAGACAGTTCAGAAAAGTCACTACTTTTCTTAAATTTAATCCATACTGCCCTATCTTTGAATACTCCTTTCTCTCTCTTATATTGTTAATTTGTTTTATGGTATTTTCTTCCTGAAGCGTTTACAATTCTTCATCTTTCAGTCTCCTCCACGAAATTCACTCATGTCCTCATTATCACCATTGCCATTCCCTCCTAACTCTTTTCTCATGGTGATATCTGTTTGACAATTCTCATCCATTTGGTGACACTCATCCATCCTCTCTTCATGATTGAACATGCGTTGGAAATTGCTTTAATACCTTTCTATTGCGGGTTCATCCAAACCTCCTTCTCTCACAACCCATCCCAGCCTGGTCCTATTTTTTAGATATTAGTTTAGTGCGGTAGCTACTGTACTTGCTTCCCACACTGAGAGTTCAAACCGTGGAATTTGGCAGGATATCGCGTCACAATCCCTACTTAAGGTGGTATGTGAAGAGCACTTCAAGTGGAGTAGATCGTTAAATTTTAGAGGACTTGGGGCCTTTCGTTAAGAGTATTCTAACTCCGGACTCTTCCCACATTCCCTGAAAGTGCTGCATCTACCAAATTGCCCACCCAACCCTATTTGCGCGAATAACCTCAGTTGTCTGTCGCCACCCTGAGTAACGACTACAAACTTTCCCTCTACGATTTTTTCACTATATATCCTACGCAAGAGTTTCATGTACGGTACAATATACGTATATTGTTGGCATTTGTGGCTTTTATAGCATATGTGGTGGCTAGTACGCTCTTATTCGCTACTAATTTTGCCTGTTTGGGCGAAAACTTCTTATGTAGGCACTATGCAGTATATACAGGTATGGTATTAATTTAATTTTTCCGCATAAAATGTCTTAAAACAACAAAATCTCAACTCTTCTATGTAACTGTCGACGCGTTGAAGGGCTCTCACCCCGAAGTTCGCCCGGGGCCACTTCGGCGAAATTATTCACCCCCCCTTCCTAACAAACGATTCCCCCCCCTCATAACCCCCGAAACGGTTTTCATCCCCTCTCCCCCTCTGCCACAGGTTGCGCACCCCTTCCTCGTCGCTCATTTGTTTCCAGCCCCCTCTCCTCCCCCCGCCCCCTCCCACTGCCCCCGATTACCCATCCACCCCTTCAACTCTCAACCCTCTCCCACCCTCGCTCCCATCCCTCATCACTCTTCATTGTATTTAAATTGTGCCATTGTCTCCCGTTTATAGTTATGCTAATCTCATCCCTTTTCGCTGCCCGGATGATTCTTTATTACGCCATCATTTTTTTTAATAATTTTAATCCACCGCGCTTTGACGCCCCTACAGCGGTTTCGTCCCCTCTCGCGCCCTTAATAACGTGCCATTTCGGCCCATCTTGATCGCTTTTCGCGCCTCTCCTCCGGCTTCGTTTCTCACGCGCAAAGGACCTCATCTTTTGCATCCGCGCTCTCAACTACGTTCCGTTCCCCATTCGCACGGACCACTTCTATCGCTCGCCTCCGGAGCAATCAGGTGCGTTTAATCATCGCTCACCCATTCCCCTCCCCCGCACGTTCTCCCGGCGCCGGCGCCGCGAAAGAAAGAGGGGGGGTAGTGGTGAAACAACAACAAAGGGTTTTACGGTACCCGGCAATGCCCATCCGACATGATTCATTTTCTTTTTTTTTCCCTCTCCTTCATCCTTCGTCGTCTGTTTTTTATGGCGTCATGGATGAATAGCCATGAATGAAGTTGATTAACAAGCGTCGAATCACAAAGCGCGAGCATACTGGTCATGAGTGGCCCCGAACCGGTAATTTGATCAGCATAAGGTAACGGCGACGAGTCTGAATAATTTGCCACCAGGGCGGAGAACAAGTGGGGTGGGGGTGTGGTGGAGGGCGTTGCTGCCGGGGAGGATGGGTAGGAGGGAGCAATGGGGGCATTGCTCCACTCGGGGAACGGGGGGGGGGGTGGGAAACAGGACTTTTTTAAGGAAACTTTTATAACTGCATAAATCAGTGCGATTTAAGAACCCCTCCCCTTCTCACTCCACGTACCCCATACTTCTATTCATCAGAGATAAAATTTTAATCCATATATTTTCCCACCTTTGTATGTATCTTTGGTGAGATCTATGCCCATGCCTCCTCGTACGAGAAGCGGATGATGGGAGACGTCGGTGTGAGGAACTCTTGAGGGAATGAAAATATTCGCGTGCAACAGGATATGTTGGAGAGGCCTGCTCCAAACCGATCCTAGAATTATTAAACCATGATGATGATGAGGCTCGTGCCAACAGTAAAGGCGCTTCCAAATATTATATGTGGTCTAACTTAATACTTAAACTTTTCCTCAACCTTTGTGTCTTTTCTCGTACGCTCTTTTATCTAGTCACTCCATGGCAGAGGATTATTTGGTTGAGGAGGCATAGGTCCGGCTAAAATTAGTTAATCCACCTATATCTACTATATATCCCCTCTCATTTTGATTGAAGGAAATATTTTCAACTGCTCTTCTTAGTTATTGTACGATTATGTTTATGTGTGTGTCCTGTAAATTCTTGTATACAAAAGTATTTTTTTCCATTTCCTCCCCCACTTCAGATTTTAAGATGTAAATAATACTTATCTGACAATATTTGCAGCAGCATAAGCATTTGACACTACGGAATTTTGTTACAATCACACCTTCTGTATATCAGTTCACAATCGTAATCAATTTTTGGCATTAGAGCGATTTTTTTCGGGTTCTCTATTCAAATTTTCTACTCTACACTATTGGTGGCATCGTAGCACATAGTAGACCGTTCGGCCGCTGACCGAGGTCCGGGTAATTCCCGTAGGTATCCTCGAATTTACCCAGGTCTTGTGATTGAATAAATACCAAATCTTCTTGGGAGACTGTTGGTGGCAAAATGTGTGAGTTCTCTACCTCATACCAACCTTAAGGTTTATTACTTTGGTTAAATTATCCAGTGCAGTTTCCTCAAAATTAACGCTATGCACTTAGCGGCATTTGTCTAAGTTAGGCAGAATTCGTCATTCGAATCTTGATTCATTCTCCGAAATCATATCGCCTGTCCTGACCCCGATTAAACATATGACCTGTCGGTCGTTTCCCTTAATAATTATAACGGCTAAGCCGTAGCGGGAATTAGTCGCGGCGTTTTCTTCCCTCCCGCTAACCGGGCGCCGTATGAATTCCAATCGTTTTATTTTCTTTATATTTTCTTACGATTAAAAAAAAACGCAAGTCCGTTGCCTTCACTCAAGATAATACGGCAAGAGTATAAATCTTACAGTACGGCGAGGGCATGTATATTTGATGTTTTTTTTTATTTTATGCGCGACCTGCGTAACACGGATGTTGGAAGTCGATGGTCTATGGTGCGTCAGTGGAGGCTTTCTCGCATTCTCAATTATTCATCGGCATTTTCTATTTTCCTGTGGGCACAAGTAAACCGTTACGATGGTGCTGTAAACTGTACGCTGATGCATTATTAATCGCCATCATTCATACTCCCATCGTCGGCGATTCAATGCGGTACCAACTCAAACACACATACGGGTATTTTTTTGGACGTGGCAGGTGCTAAACATCCTAAAATATATTCGCAACGGAACGATGTGAAATCGCACGAAGAAACCACGACAACCGCTCTAACTGCAATTCCGTTTGCTTCTCGTGAAAGATCTGACGATATCCCTCTGGAAACTACTGGGAGTTTTTTTCACTACATTGAATTTCCGATCGAATGCGTAAAATATTAGGTGCGGTGTTAAGTTAGAGGAATCTTTTCGTCGTCATTGAAATCGCAACTGAAAATCTCTATTTGTTTCAAATCGATTTTAAAGTTAGCGACCCTTTATTTTACAAAAAAAACTCCGTTGATACGTTTACACATCTTGATATTTAATCTTATTATAATCATTACAGAGTAAATGCATCATGAAACTACCACATTGAGTGCGATTTTGCCCACCCTCACGTTACTATGGAAATGCGTAGAAATAAAGTCTGTATTTATTGACCGCGTGTGCTCCTGGCTCGATCGAATGATCCCAGCAGAAGATAGCTCTATATGGTTCACCGGTTAAAACTGAGAATGGCGATACACCCCATCGTACCTAAAACATTTGAAACTGGAGGGCATCTTCGCGCCTAAAACCATTTGCTGCATCACACCGAGTGTTGGTCGGTTTTCGTTTTTTATTCATGCTATAAATCTCTATCCCGCCCTGGAATCGTTTACCCCATTCATTTTTTATACCATACGTCCGAATCGATTTTATTTCCCGTATGTATTTCAGTCTAGACTTGAAATTTTGATAAAAAATGTATGAAACAATTTCTAAGTGCCCATTCATGTTGTAAAGGAATAAAAATATGCAAGGAATGTCCCTGACTTATTCACTGTCTCGAGTTTTTTTTATCCTCCCTTGTCGGGAAAAGTAATTTCAAGTAGCATATTCCCGGTCGATCAATATCGAGAGAAGTATATTCCTGGATTATTGTCAGTCTAGCCTAGGTCGCGTCCTTGACGGCTATTTCTAGTGGCGCAATATCGAGTAAGCTGTACCGACGATTTGTTTTACAATTTTATTACTTACCGGACAGAAGCAATTTCCGTGAAAAAATTACTTGCACGACTAAGGAAAAAGAACCAGAATAAAAGTTCTTACAATGTACTTCCATGTCACTTTCATGGGTTAATTTAAATTGTTGTAATGGATTGGTTTATATAGAGGTTAGTAATCTGCCATTTAGAATATTCCCCTTTTTATGAATTTTGTCAGGTGTATTTCAGTGGTTGGATGAGATGAATGTATCCTTCATTGGTCATCAAAAATTCAATAATAAAACGAAAAAATCATAAAAAGAATGGTTTGAGGCGTCACTTTGTGGAAGCGATTCATAACGGGAAAAGAAAATACTTAGTTCTTCCACACAAATTTTATTACACACGACCTAGGTTTCGACTTACAAAGTCATCATCAGGTAAAGAAACATATATATATATATATATATATATATATATATATATTATATGTAGCGAATATGTAATTATGTATATATATATATAGCGAAGACATATTTATAAGAAAATAGGATCACACGCATATATACACACGCTACACATGACTTAATACATGCCTGGTTAATAATAAAATTTTAGTGATACAACGTAGTTCCCTCATTCAGTTAATCAAATGCAATAACTTAAGAACCTATCTAATAGTCGGGTGCATCTTCACTGCTGTCCAGCTCGACTTCGAGCTTCCGGAAGTTGTAGCATAACTCGTCCGGATGGTGACAACCACTTCCCAGATCTTTATCGACCGGACGGATTTGAATATTTCAACAGTTGTTTTCCGTCGAATGAGACCTAAGTTGGGCACACCGCGGCCTGCGCCGAGGTCGGGAAAAGATTTGCAAGAGGGAAGGGAGAGGGAGGGGGGACTGCGGAAATCGCGTGGAGAGGAAATAAAACACAAGGGGGCTGATCTCCTTCCCCACCCCCACCCCCCCCCCGTTCATCGGCCGCGTCGATGTCGTCTCCAATAAATTGCGCTCGTTTGCCCTTCCCCTTCTTTTGTTCCCGCACCGCAGTTGCCGCCGCCCGCTCACCAGGGCGATTAGCATCATGCGACCGCAAGGAGCGTGCCTCGGATCTAACCCCCTCCCTGCCCCCACTAGCCCTGCCGTGCCTCCTTTTACACACTTTCTCGGTCTTGCCTCTGCCCCCTTCAACCGTCCACCCACCGAGACGACTCAGGCGTATCGAGTTGCTTCCAAATGCCTTCCATCTACCTCACCCTTTCCCTCGCAACCATTCATCCCTGCCTCATCTCCCGCTCTTAGTCCGCCGGGAGGTTGTGGGGCTCAATTATTGAATCGGACGAGCGGCCGTGATCATTCACACTTCCAAATCACTCGGCTTCGAATCGCAACCCTAGTTCCGTGATGTAGTTCAAGGGTACAGGTAACAATAATCAAATAGTCGTCGCCATCCCTGAGGTAACTTTGCTACATTTTTGCATTTCATAATGACCATTGACGATTCATGTCTGGGTCAGCTAAGTATCCGGAGTATTTTTTTGTAAAATAAATTAATTAAGTAGTAGGGTAGTTTAATTTTAAATTAATGTAATCGCCAGTCTTTAGTTGAATAGGTTACGGAGGCATAATATGAATCGCGTATGCTTAAAGAGAGAACGAATCTTAAAATTATTTGTATTTGCATAAAATCTAATATTTTAGTGGTAAAATTATGGTGAAATTATTGCAAGCGAGCTTATGTCAAGGAATTATCGCACAATATATTTTATTCTTGCGGAATTGTAACTCACTGCATGACGTGCCTACATTTTCGAATCACGTTATTTCTCCATCGTCAATTTATATCTTATTTGGAACGTCAGTCAAATAATCGACCCATCCATTCTTCCTTAAGTACGTAGACCAAACTAGTCTGTTAGCACGGTGCACTAGGCCAAATGACCCAGAGGTCAGGTGATCAGGCGTCAGATACTTTTCTTAAGAGGGGAAGGCAATTATGAGGGTAAATTCATGATCAGATTTCCCAGGACTTCCGACCATATGTCACTACCGATTTCCAACGGAAGTAATACTATATGTTCTAGACTTTTAATGGACCCCGGCCCTTTATGTTTCTCACGAATCTATAGTATTTCTTGATGCATAAAATCGCCGTTTTGGGAAATTATTCTGGGGCAACTTAAACCGTAATCAAATTGGTGTCGCTGCAATGGAAACTAAAATACTGGGTCGAAGCTTATGTCCAAATGTTAATCTAATTTTATACGTGCTTGCTAGTAATTGACTATTCACTAAAAAAATCCAAAAAAACCAACAGACCTGAACACTTACTAATCCTTCACACGTTCTAAATAAAAGTTCAGCACATTACTTGCCAAAGGCTCCAAAGCATCCAAATTATAACAACACCCAATGGTATTAAACACTACTTCAGTACCCTAATCACCCTTAGGCGCCCACTTGTTATGGAATGCTGAAGAGGTGAAACAAATACTAGCTGAACGGTAGCCTGAAACTATGACGATATTAGTTGGTAGTTAACTTTGGGATGTTGGTCCTCAGTCGTTTGACAACGAGTATACGTATTTATTTGACCGAATTTTCCAGCACCAGTGGTGATCGCCATAATTTTTTTTACCCCGTTTTACGATCCCTAGAAATTGTATAATATTCCTCTGGTTACGCACGATAAAATTTTAATCGGACGTAAAATCGATTAGTGGTATAGCCATCAATACCGTCGACATGAAATCAGATCGCAGTGCGGGATTCCAACCTTCCGCAACGCCGATCGGGATGATGGCGGGAGAAGGCCGTCCGATTCGAGTCTAAAGACTGGAGGGATTCGCACACGTCAATCTGCGAAGGTCGCCGCCCCTCCCGCCCCATTGTCTGCCGTACCGTCCTGGCACCGTCGTCTTTGGAGGGTGGGCGACCGACCGCAGAGATTTGATATGCTCGAGAGGACTTCGATTGACGTAGTGGCGACGACGGTGGTTCTGCGAATCGGTCCCTGGGGTCGACCGGCCGTGCGGCAGAATTCGGTCAACAAGCGATCCCTATCGGAATCAATCAGACGCCGCTCGATTGAATCCCATTCTTCCACAGTTTCACGGATCGCCTACGCAACACAAATCTTTGGACATTCGTGTCCCAATAAAAGCCATTAGGCACTTGCTCTAAAAATAACCCTTTCTTTTCCTCTAACTCGCTTCAAGCATTGGCCACGACGCATAGTAGTGGTATGCCGCTAATGTGACGCGAGTTCATTGTTGTGAGGGTGGTTCAGGACGGTAACGTTCGACGAATTCGTAAGAAAAAGTAAAATAGATAGGCGGGAAAAAGAGATAAAATGTGAATTGCCTTTCGAACTGCATGGAAACTGAGGAACACTGATATTAAGAGCAGCTAAAAGTGCGAAAGTACTGCGGGAAGAGTGTTCACATTGAAGAGAAATCTTGGTGTTGCCCCCAGACGTGTTTCAAGAAGATATGTGCTCACATTATGCTACAAGTTTAAGGTCTTATTGTCCTTTCTTTTAAAACCGGTCTGTCTGTCGGAAGTGGGGAGGTTATTTAAGAAATTTCTTGGTTATCTCTGAGAAAATGCGGAGAAACAGGAGGAATTTTACTGCGCACCTTTTTGCCTTCATATTTGAATTTTTCTCACATTTTAAGATCATTGTTCTTTTCTTCCAGTTTCATTATTTTTTCGTGATTTAAGAGGCCAGATAACATAATTATGCCCTTACTGTAAACATGAGATTATAAGTTATGTTTTGCATCAGCGCTTCTTGCAAAAAAATCGTTTTTGTTCCAGACCCTCCAGCATTAGCTGGCTGTTGAAATTATTCTGGCGAGATAGCCAACGTAAATCCTGTGCCATTTATAATTCCAAGAACAATTCGTGATTCCAGGTGCAATTTAGGTATTTATAGGTTTTCGCCCATAATATTGCGGTTCGAATAAATTATTCGCGTTTCAGTGCGGTGCGTACTTAACCATTTGTTTGCGACTGTAAGACATGTTTGCAAAAATGAAACAAATGATGAATATTTCCGGATCATTATGAAAACCCCGAAGGACAAGATGGACATTCCTGCCTACTGACGTTTAGCTGACTATTTAGGCAAAGACAAATACGACATTTTCGATCTCTAATTTTTTTAATTGATTTTTTTGTGATGACAATTCACCATATAGAAATCTCAACAATAAATTCTGACTCGGACACGAACGCACGGATCTTCTCATGGAGAAACGTAATGGAAAATTTTCAACACTCGTGTTTTCATTTAATGTTAATTAATTTTGTCAGTCACCATCGAGAAATCATAATATAGAATCGTCATTTGCTCATGAGAGCAACTGGTGGAATGTCAGGTGCGATGAAACTCATCGCACTCTTTCGATGTACTCCATCCTCACTAAAGTAACGCGTTTGAAAACTTTTGAAAGATTACCATCATATGATAGATTTTCTCTTTAAAAAATATTAAATAAGGATAAGGACGCCTTGGGTCCATTTTGAATTCCTCGATCTAACAGCCTGTGAATGGAACGTAAACTAAGTGTCAAAAGGGTGCGCTGGAGGGAAAATGTGACTCGACTTACAAAAGGACGCATTCGACAGTTTCGTAAGTAAGCTGCAGAAACGTTACTTTTACCTCGGGTGGGAGGAGAAAAAATCAGTTCAGATCGGGGACGTAACTGCAGGTGCGTTCGTGATCACTCACGAGGTTGGTGGGTGCACCTGTTCACTGGTCTCACGGAGAGAAGGCGACACTCCGTTTCGCTCCAGCGCGGCGAGAGAGAGAGTCGTGCACTGACCGCATCGGGTGTTTACCCTTCCTCGCCCGCGTGTCCCATAACGTCGTTCGGCTTCCTGGAGATCGAACCGTGTGCGGGAGGAGGCTTCGACAAGGTGTATCAAACTGGTTGCGGATTTCCACCGGAGGGGGGTCCGTTCATTCATCCGCCGCTTCTTCGCCCTCCCCACCCCCTGCCCACTTCCCTCTCGGTCGCACCACGCCCTCGCCCTTCCGTGAGGGTAGCGTATAGTCCCGGGGGGTGGCGAGGAAGGGCGGTAGGGAGTACGCCTCCGCGTATTGTCCCGATGTCGCTCTGTGGTGTGCCTCCTCTCTCTCCCTCCTCGCCCGTCACCACCTGTCGTCTCGCGTACGCCCTCCACCTCGGAGGTCCGCCCGGATCACCCCCTCCATTTATTGCGAAGGTATATCGGTGGATAATATCCCTCGAATTGATGTCGTTTCGTGCAACGGATATAGATGGATTCGAATCTTTTAGTTTCTTCTTGCGAAAACGTGAACTTTTCAAAACAATTTTAATTGGTATACACACATGTAGGAACCTACATTAGCTATATCCCGCTTTCCGTTGTATTAATTTCGAAACCGATGCACCGAACGCTTCTGTCCAAGTTCGACAAAAACCTTTGTTTTTATGTTGTCGCGAACAAATAATAAATTCCCTAAGTAATAAATTTATTGCGGATTGTTGGCAGTGGAGAGTGATGAGCACTGGATTGATGATACCTCCATTTTTTAGAAATTAAATCCTTTGTATTGATTTATATTGTGAAAATGAAATCAATTTGATTGATTTAGCCAATTCCTTTAACCCATCTTAAACTATTATAATGTGAGTTGTGCAGCATAACCACACTATTTTGTGTCGACATCAACAACATTGATGTAACACTCTACTCGAATTTTCTTTCTTTTCTCCTGTCATATTACTTATATCGATACATTTTTTATTTTTCCACCCTTACTCTCTCGGTTGCGAAGTTAAATTTCGCTTCTCCGTCCCGTCCCAAGGCAACCCGACCGATCGGCGAAGTGTCCGTCGGCACGCGCTCAGGTAACCGCTGCTGCCTCCAGCATTAGCGTAAAAGCAGTGGGTGGTCATCGGGTGACCAGGAAGCGACCGCCTCGGTAACCCCGATCATGACCACCTCGATGCTCACCACTGGGTATCACTCGATATTGAGTATCGAGGTTGTCATGCTCCGATGCGGTCGAAGTTCCGGGGGTGAGATGATGCCTCCGCTGTCCTGGGAGTTTCCCCATCCACGCTACTTCCTCGGTCCTCTCCTCTCCCCGCCCGAACTGAGTCCTTCAACTACTCTCTCACACTCCTCATCGGTAGATTAAGCGGAGGCAATCAAGGAAATTAATTTAATGTATTTTTCTCTGATGGGGGAATTGATCGCTGCTATTATTAACATTACTGTTAAATTGGTATGCGATGAGAATTATTGCTCTGAGGGGTCGGTAAGCTTTGTGGCGATCGAATCGAGAAACCTTAAGTAGACGCAATGTTCGGCCCACGTCCTGAATACGTACTCTTAAAGGATTAAGGATCCAGCGGGGTGAGAATTAATATCTCAATTCAACACACTACAAAGATTAGCAGCTGAGTTCTTTAATATTTGTCACGAAGCAAAAGAAAACGTCTTCAGGTTGTTAGAAAACGTAAGATGGGAGGCGCTCGTTGCGGGAAGATGATGCATATGTGAAGAATAAAATCCGTACGAGTTCAATTCTAGCGACGGTGTGAGTGTTCTGAACCGATTTTACTTGGGTGGGTAAATCAAAAATAAGAATTGACCCCGTTTCTCAAAAATGCACGTCATTTTTTAAGTCAATTTTGCTCGTGCAGAATCTGCTGAATTTGATAAATGGTTCAACACATGGTGTTTCTCTGCTTAGAGGTGGATTGGATCACAATCAGTCGTAGGTACCGAGTGATGAGGTACCCTTGTTACTGAACAAATTGGCTAAGGTACCTAAGAATTTATTTATTCTTCTTGGTCCGAAAACGGCACTTTTTGGCCTTTACATCAAAATGGCAACACAACAGTGACAAGAATACAAACACCCAAGCTCTAGGTGGAAAAAAGCCCACCCTGGCGGGAATCGAACCCGCGAAAATTAAATTAAGTTACCAATTGACTTTTTCCTGTCCCAGTGGTTGTGGTCACAGCAGTGGAAAAAATTAAGCACAAATATTCAAACCACTCGAAAATGATACATTACCCGATTTCCTACTAAATTTGATCACAACCCTTGGGAGGTTGCCTAAAACCCCCTGTGAACGCCTCCATGGGCCAACTCCTTTACTTACTATATACATGCACGTATACTACTATATACAATGAACGTATAGTTTATACTAAAGATCGAGTTGCGGAAGTGTTTCGAGGATTGGAAAAGTACTGGCGTAAAGCGATGTAACATCTAATGGGGACTACTTAAAAGGATATAACATTGATATAGACGAATAAATAAAATTCTTCCCAAAAAACTCAAATTCCCACAATTCATTGAACACCTCATATATCATGTACATATCTCAAGGGTTTGCTTATGATGGAATAGATTACTGAGCGTTGATCCACTTATATGCACGACCATTTAGGGACAAAGTGTACTTTTGGTCGATTGGATTCGATTAAGAGTTCATTCACGTTTATCACGTGAGGAAGAATTCACGCGCAGCCGCGCGTTCACGCAACACACTCATGTTCGTGAACATGTATGCGTGTAATGGACGTACGTTAACGGGATCTGTAATTGCATTCATTAGATATCCCAGGACGGAATCCTGCTGAATCACGAAGATCCGTGATGGAATAAATTATTGTAGAACTATCGGTCTTACTAGGTTACTTTCGAATCCAAGGAACTAATGACCCACCACTGATTTAGCAATCGAGAGTGACGGAATGAAGGTGGTTATAGAGTGCCGAGTGGACACAAGTCGTATTCCCATCGAACAATAGCGACTGTAGGATTGCAGTGGACGGACAGTATTGCGAGGCTTATTTTTTTCCTACCCTGTCTCTTTTCGTGGCTTCGACTTGCACCTGTGCGTGGTACTGCATACAATGCGTTCCATTGTATCTCCCTGGGTGTTGCAGTTTTCATGGCTGGTTTCCTAATGATTCTGCTGCGGATGTACGAGAGAAGTAATCATAAATCATTTCTATTTTCCCTAAATTTCTCAGATGTGATTGATTCGCACCATCTCCCGCGATATCGCATGAATTCATTTTAAAACAAGGTCTGTCCCTAAAGTAGTAGGATTGAGTCGATTTAAAAATTTATTGCAAGAATTGATACATTCACTCAAAGGTCTTCGAAGTGGCGCCTTTGTGTATTCACACACCGCTGCCTTCTGGAAGGCGGCGCCCGGAATGCTGCTAAGCTCCCTCGACACGGCCTGTTGTAACGCTTCCACAAAGCCATGATGACATCCTTTCAGCATGAATTTTAGGCGGGGGAAGAGGAATATGTCTAGTGGGGAATTGTCTAAAAAATTTAGATCCTCACTCACATGGTCGAGAAGCTCTTGGGAGATCCGCGTGCGAGTTTCCTTTTAATCGTCCGAGAGCACTCGCGGCACCAACTTTCGCACCCGCACACGCCTTTCTCATGCCCATGTTTTTTGGTCAGAAGTCGATGTACACCACTATTAGGGATACTAAGTCCACTAGAAACCATGCGAGCACTTAATCTACGATCCCTGTCCAACAAAACCTTCACTATTGCAAGATTTTCGTTACTTTTTGAGGTCGAAGGGCGTCCTGAACGTTCGCCGTCTTCAACATCTTCTCAAACCTACCGAAACAACTTGTGCCACTCAAAAACACGCGATCTACCCATTGCGTTTTCGCCATAAGCTTCCTTGAGTATGTTATGAGTCTCTTTCCTGGTTTTGCCTAGTTTCACGCAAAATTCGATGGCGTAGCGCTGTTCCAATAACAGGCTCATGACAGAGCGTAATGAGTTGACGTTTTAGAGGTTTCGTAAATGAACGATTCGCAATCCGCAAAGTCAAAGTAGGAGCCAACTGCCACGGAACTCCAGCCGTAAGGCTCCCATCCCTCGAACCCAGCCAGAGTAACCGCTGCATGTTCGTCAGTCTATTCGGGATAAGTCATACTACTTTTGGGACAGACCTTTTAATTAGGAATGATTGCATACTCAAAACTGAAAGTTATATTTGGTATATATGGTTTACACTATGGTGTATATTCATTGTACAAATATAAGACAAGGGGCAGTAGGACCTGCAAGCATTTTAAAGGATACGTTGGTAATTAGAGGGCTTATTGATTAAAGGTTGACAATGCACTGTTTTCACGTAAATTTTACTGAATATAAGCATTTAGTCGGAATATAACAACTGGATATGCCTTTCCCATACTGCCATTTACGATTTTCAATATTCCCTATCCTCCATCGTTTTGATCTAAGAGGTGTCACTTAGGGCGTAATTAATGAGAAAATGGCGAAGACATTGCTCTTCGCACCCTTAGGGTTTCACTTTTACGTGCATACTTTCAAATCCGGTGGCATAATAATCCTCAAAGCTAGTTTTAAAGATGTTCCCATCAAAAGTATTTCTCATTTGCAACTTATGCATTCCAACTAAGGAGGTTAATCTCGTTAGCTATATCTCTTTAATCTCTGCTTTTAATGTTTCTGTTTACTTCCAACTGACGTCTAATGCGGGCGAAGGCCCCGGCTTGTTACAGCTAAGCTCCTCGACGTTATTCATTCCTGGGAAAACTTCTTGTGGGTGTTCTCCTCGCATAGCGAGAAGCCCTTAAGACATAAATGAGTGAATGCAACTCTGCCTTGTCATTGAAAGAAAATATGTCGCTTCGCAAAATATTCTACGAATTTTAGTACACATAGGCTTTCTGGTCCTCCATGGCTGAACGGGGTCTACTTAAACCTTAGCACGAAGAAAATGTCATGAGGTTACCATTTATTTTGGTTTTATGTCTTTTACGACCATGAAATCCAAACATTTCCCCCACAGTATTCAAACGCAAATTATGCATGCATAAAAATAGATTCTGAGCAAAGTTTTTGTTTATGTTTGTGTATTAAACCACGATATTTTATTCGCCTAGTGCCCGGTGGAAAACTTTTATTGAGGTATCATTCGTGGAAATGATTTTAAATGCTGCCAAATCCTCAGGAAGGGGTCAGAGTTTGCCATGCCTACCTTAAATCGCTGATTCGTTTATTTATTGATCTGTTGAGACTATAGACAGTAATTGTGAATGAAATCGTCAATTATCTGCAATCGGAAAAACCTAACTACGCGCAGGTTTTACACCACATTTTCATGTCTAATAACTCCAAATAATATTGTCTGAGAATATAAAAAGAAAACCTGAGAGTAAGTTAAGATATTTAATTGCTCATAAAAAGTATTTCCTTTATTTTCCAACTCTTAAGTGCACCACATTATTACCCTGAAATGTTAGACAATTTCACTATTTTGTGTTTTATGCATGTATTGCATTCGCTGGGAAACAACATGTTTTATTCATACGATAATATTGCTAACTAAAAAATTAAAGAAGTCTGTGTATTAAAAAGCCTTAACGTTTATCATAAAGCAAACATGGCTCATGATCATATGAGTCATGTTTGAATATGATCGAATTGAATTCAGAAGCTTTTCTTAATGATTTCACGGCCACTTAATTGAAGTGCGTATTATCAGAATCTTAACAAAGCAGATGTGTAGTAGTAGCTTTAGGGGAGGCAACCAACAGATGAGGCCATGTGCGCCATTAGGGATGGATGAGAAAGAAAGGGTGGAGAGAAACTCGGTGTCGGGATTAGCCTGTTCTTGTCGAAAGGCGTCAAGGGGTCCGCAGTTTAACGTCCCATCCGACGGATGCTGAACTCACTCGAAGTGCTCTCCACAAAGCACCTCAAGTAGGGATCGGGATGCCACTGAAAAAAATCTGCCGCCTCCAGGATTCGAACCAGGGAACGGTGAGAAGCCTGTACTTTAGCCACCGCACCATTCCTATATGTTGTATTAGTATTAATGATATATGCAATGTGTGATATGTCCCCGCAGATGTTTTATCAGTATTAATTTAAAGATACAACTTTAAGTGTGATTTCAACATTGTACTTTTTTCTTTTAATTTATCTGATGAACAAGATATATCCAATTATTGGAATTATGTGGATCAACGCTCCTCAAGGAGGATGTAGCAAAATATGTTGTAGTGCAGCGAGAGGTAAAACGCGAAAAGGGATAGGTATTTTCGGATATGAAACACTCAAAAACTGGGCATTCCAATGTATGGGATGAAACGAGAAAGGAGGAAGGTCATACCGCCACGATTGTCGCCCGCAGCTCTTTAAGGATCATTTTAATACATACCACCCCATGCTCCCAACTCCTTTGTATGCCTTCGTGGTTTCCTCATCCAATTATGCGTCCCATTATGCCCGGCGTATTTCACCCCGGGTCTCACTTAGCCGTCCTCCTCCATCCCCTTTTTGCCATTCGCCCCTCCGACACCCTCTTTATGGCGTCGAAACGGAGCGAGTGCGTGCGGTTGGCTGCTTTCATTCGCGCGGCCGAAGAATTCCTGGGAAACGCGTGGGCGGCGAATATGTGTCACAGGTTCTCTCGGGCGCGAGCGCGCGCGCAAAACCGGAGGCGGCGCAAACACCGGTTGTTATTTACCTCAAAAAGGGTCTCCATATTTAGACCCTCTTAACCGTGAGCCCCGCCGACATTTGTCTTGCTTCCTCCCCCACTGCGGCCACCCACCCTTTGTCTCTCCCTACCACCCCCGCCCTCCTCCCGTGCCTCCCTTAAGTGTCTTCTCCGACCACCTATTCCACCCTTCTCCTCCTCCATCCTTAAAGACGCCGCGGGACTCCCCGGCGCGTCGAGCCGCATACAAATCCCGGTGGCAAGCGCGGAGATTGCGGCGGAGGGGATGAGGATATCTACGTGTCCGGAGGTGGAATATGTGTCAATCACGTCTCCGCGGTGGACGGCGTTTTAAATCCTAAGAGCTTTAAATAAAATAGAGACGGTGCCCCGTCAGCCTTAGTTGCCACGGTCTAGCTCTTGTGCCCGACGTGGACGTCCTTTTCTTTCCCACCTTCAAATGGGGCGCCTTTTTTTTCGTTATGTGTCGTAATTTAAACGGCTGTTCGTCAAGGATTGCTTATATAATACTCGCAGAGAGAGACCTTGAGTTGTGTTCGTTTAAGTGTTTTGGTAGACATAATAAAACCTCTCGAACAAGATATACTTCCACAAAAGCCTACACATCGACTATTGCGTATTATTGAGTGGCAATCGGGGACTGCGATTGCCACTTTGACAGTTGCCGATTTGACAGTTGAAGACTTGGATCGGGGGAAGACTTTTGGGTAAATGAGGTGTAAGGAGGAAAATATATGTCATCTTGGATGTCATGAAGGAAAGTAGAAAGTCGGCGAGTTCAAAAATGGCTTATTGAAATGCAGGCTGTTATGTGGTGTATATCGAAGCGGTATGCAGGAATTTAGCATAGCAGCACTGATTGGTCCGTGAGAGACACCGAGGCTGCGTAGTAATTTTTCTGGGTCCCTTAAGAACATTCCAGTGATCCGAAATCTACCAGCTCCTGATAACAATAAGTACCTGGAAGATCAATCATTAAAGTGAAAGCCCCAGACTAAAGGAGTATTGCGTGTTAAATTAACTAACATGATGACTTTAATATTTTGATAAGTTGTTCCCAAACGTAATAAAAATATATAATGGGATAAGAATATTGGACGGAATGAAGGGAGGAAGGAAGTATACGAAAATGGAGATGGACTTGTTGTAGAGTAGCATTTTGCGTTGTGTTTTGTTAGGAGAGAGAGGATATTTACGTGGTAGTTGTATTCATCCAAAACCTACCTTAACCGGTAAATTACCAAAAAAATGTAAGTTTATTCAGATATGAATAAGATTCAACTTTGAATTATATAAATAATGTTATTTTTGTCAACATTGGACTAGAATATTTTGAAACAATTTCTCTTCACAAATAATATTTAATGAATCAATCATCAAAATCCTTATGGAGCAAAAATCACGAGCCGAGTCATTCCTTTTTAATTACTATTAAATCTAACTTCCGCGATACTTTTGAGCGGAGTACCCAAGTGATGCCATTTCTACATATGTGTCACAAGAACAGGACGCAGTTAATATTTCAGTGAATCCCAGCACACGGTTGATGAAATACGAGTTAATAAATTTGAGTCCTATTTTGGCTCAAGAAGAACTTAGATTCGCCTCCTCACCCGTTTTCATAATCTTTCATTACTTTCGTACCCTTAGGCCCGTTTTCCAGATAAAATTTACCAGAATTGCTCACTTATTTTATGTTATGAGAAAAAATCGATATAGTGTCAGAAGTGAAAAATAATTGAAAAAAATATTAGATAGTCTAATGAGTGGAATCGTTAGTTGAACCTCATAGCTGAGCGAATAGTTAATAGCGTTAATTAAGGCGGAGACTTTCCCGAGGCGTCACAAAAACCGCTGAGGTCGCCCGGGATGGCGTGTTTTGTGGCTCCAACTAAGGGCAAATGCCTCCGCGAGAGGGCACTTATTCACTCGACGCTCCTTAAGTTTTAACCTCAAGAGGCGTCTTCTGACTGAGAGGGGGATCGGTCGCGCGCTTCTCGATACGAAAGTGTTTTTCTTCCATTCCATTCCGGGAAGCGTCGTCTCTCCGTTCTCTGGTGGGCGTCAGAATAGCAGGTGTCTCGCGGAGATCGTCTGGTGACCGCCGATCCGAGCTAATTAATGTCCTCCACTCCGTGAACCATCGATCGACTCGGGGTGCCCGGTAATCCGTGACTTTTGCGGGACTTAATGGACGCATTACTTACTTCGGAGTCGAAAACTAATGTAAACAACTTAATTGGCTACAAAATTATCTTCTTTCTGCCGCACTGTCGGTGCATTCCGTTTCGTATTGAAGCAGGATCGGTGAAAAAAAAAAGATCGTATGTGTGGATGAATATCCATCATCATTCCATCATTGCTGGCGTTGCGCGCGGCTCTTTTACGTGACTGGATTAATATCCTACCATCTAGAGTTATGATCCGGTATTCGCATCCCGCGTTTTAGACCGTTTTATATATTTTTTGCTATTTGCGATAAATTGACGTCGTAAGTCAGTTCGGAGTAAAGTGATGATGTGGATTTTTATCGCGTGCGTTTAATGTTTGCAGAATCTTTTGAAAACTTGCTTCGGGGAACGATGTCGCTTTTCAGAAGAAAAGCGACTGAATTATGGGCGTGAAAGCCGATATGCTTTCAATCGATTCGATCTCGGTCGATCCGAGGAAATCCGTGAGCCATCGACATTCTAGAAAGAACACGAAACCGATTCAATGATAAGTACATACTTTCCCGGTCAATACAGCTATGTAGGGAAACTATGCCGCAATGCAAAGTTACGCATCGATGTATGTACTTAAACAACAGTGCGGGAGATTGATATTGAGAAACCATGTATCTTGAACACGACTCAGGCTCCCGATTTCCGGTTCCGTAGAGATTAAGCCAGTTGAACTATCAGTGCGTCCGTCATCTTTATCTAACAGTGCGGGATAGGGTCAAGAGTCTCAAAAACGTCAAATGTTTTTCTTATCTACTTGTGTTTGAACTCAAACGTTCCAAACGCTTGACTAGATGAAAGGGTAGTGCTGTTAAATTTCGGCAAGTAGAAAAGGAATTTCCTTAAGCAAAGAAGCTTTCACAAGGAGAGAATTATTGACAGGGGCAGTTAAGTAAAGATGTGAAGAAAAGAGATGTTTCATCAAATAATAATCGCTCATTATTTTTTTTATCTATATTACTGTTTATTATTCATACGTATATTGTACTTCATTTATTTTTCAACCTCAATAGCTATTATAGTGTTCACTAACACGGTAGGAAGTTGATGATAAATCACTTATTAACAGAAATGATTAATGAAAGCTTTGGTGGAGCATAGATTTTTTAAGCATCCAGAGTTCGGTCGTTTAGGTGATAGAATGAGGACTGAGGCTTTTGAGGTGTGTGTGTGTAGGGGAATGGAAAGATTGAAAAAGTCCGAAGGAAAAACAAATGAAATTATAGGTATGTTTGAGGAAGGCAGAAGGTAGTAGGGAGAAATTCAAAGGAGAAAGGATAAATTGGAGTAGATATTGACAGGCAATGGAATGTTGAAGGTCATAAAAGATGGTTAATGCAGGGTGCTGGTGTTTTTACCGTCTTAGTAGTGCTTGGTCGTAGACTATCGCTAATGAACCTATAGTGGTACTTGGGACGGAGGAAATCATTGAGAAATGCCCTTTTGTTTAGACAGATGTCGAAGAATACGACAGTAGGATTCAAGTATGAATCATTTACCTCGGACTACGGAACACATGTGCTGGAATGTGACGTTTTTCCCCTCGCTACGAATCCGCTGGATCGTCAGGACTTGTACATTTAATTCGTGCTAGATAGTTTGCTCAGGTATCTCTAACATAAATTTCACGAGAAAAACGGAAATTTTAACGGCCCATCCCGCGGAGTCCGCAACTAACACGATCGATATTTCAATTACTCGACGGGTGCGTTCTCGTATATTCCACGAGTAATAAATTTCCTTTGATATTCAATTGTTTCGGCGGCTCTTTTCAAAGATATTAGTTCTTTTATTCCCCTCCGGATTCCTCGATTTTCTTTTCTCAAATCTTTAAATTTATTTTGTCTTCCGGAAGATGTTTCCACGTCCATAGTTTTGCTTACGTTCTCCTCCCGGATTGTCCCTACTGCCTCTAAAATTATCCGAGAGAATATAAAAATTCATCGCGGGGGGATGAGGAGGGGAATACAGTCGGAGGCGCGTCTTCTCGTGAGCATCGATCGATCGCAAATTTTTCCGCGTTTCCGTTTACGATTTTCATCGAGTGACGAGCCTTTCAAATCGATGGTGAATGGGGTAGCGTTTATGCCCATGGAGGTTCCTTTTATTTTGTATGGAATTATATCGTAATGTTTTCTTCTCCTTCTCCCGTTACCAGGACGATGCTGAAGAGGCGCGGCTCTACCCGTCGCCGCCTGGTGCTCAACTCGGGCGAGGAGGCGGACTGCGAGGAGGAGGAGGAGGAAGAGGAGGAGGACGAGGAGGAGGACTACCTGGTGCAGTGCGGACCCATGCCGCAGATAGTGACCAACGACCTCAAGAGCCTCGACGAAATGGTGAGCACGTCATCGGTGGCAACGTGGGTGCTCGCACATAGGTCAGGCTGTGCGACACCCCAATCTCCCAATTTTTGCTCCGATGTTCCACCCCTCCAACTACTTCGCCCCCGAGGGATAAAAATTAATTACCTGGCTCCTGGGGTTAACGGGCATACAGGGTGCTTAAATGGGGACTTAACTCGCCCCCGAAGGATGAAGCTCTCAAACTGATGAACTATCGTGTATTGGTCAGATAAAAATCCATTTTCATGGTGGTAAAAACGTTTATGCCAGGGCCGGTGGTTGGAAACGTATTTTTTCGCCATTTGATGACATTTTCAAACATTTTAGTGGTTATTTTACGATATTTTTCATTTATGCTGATATTTAGCGACCATTTTTTATGGGAAAGAGCCATTCAGCCTCAGATTTAAGAAAAACGGAATGGCAATCGATCCCATTTTTTTTAACTGAACTGATTTTATTTCATAACATCGAAAATAATTTTCAGTTACACTTGTTGATTTTTTTTTCCTCGAAGGGAAAGTTAGGAACCGGAAATTCCCATTACTGACACGTCAGCACATATATGTATTCAGCGTATGTATTCAATATAACAAAGTTGCTATCTCACTATCCGTGACTTACTATGGAAAAGATTTAGTTGCATATGGCATTTATTTGAAGTGTCATAATGAATAACATGCGGCGAAGTTGATGCATAAGATTCAATCCTAATTGTCAAGTAGTCGTTAGCATATTAGGTCTCGTACCCGATCAGGTATCAACTTATTCGGGCAATTTGCTATCCTTTTTCAACCAAGTATAAGTCAAAAAAAATAAACTTTGGACCTCTTCGTCCGGTGCGACTCTACGACGGCGGTACACCGTTGCGTGTGAGCTGAAAAGCACGGGGCGCAGAATAAACATTTCTCCTGGTTATTAGCGGAGAGCCTTCGGATTGATTGCTGTGAAATGGAAGGGATGAGTTAGGTGAAGCGCGGCTCGCGTCTGTTGTGTCGAAAGTGCCGACAGACTGTCGGAATACTACTGTCTGTCTACGTTGGCAATGCACTCGAATGTCCGGAGAGCACTCTTCAGTGCAAACACGCCACAGTGCAGCGACACTGAGGGCGGCTTCGTGCTCCAGGGCTGGCGGACTTCGCTTCCCCTCTTCGCCAGGCCATGCGGTCGCTCTTCGTCTCAGGGGTGAGTGACAGAGAAACTGTCGCGCACGCAGCAGGTAGGCATGACATCGAGGCAGACACATCTCCACATTTTACATGAGTCGCCTTTTTCTCATTTAACACAGATTACTTTTTCTGAAATTTATTTATTTTAAAGTGGAATCACCATTGTTTTACCGCGGGCATGATTCATTTTTTTTAATTTTAAATAATATTCGATTTTCTTCAGTACGTTATGAATGTCAACTAAATATTGCAGTCTGAGACAAATCCCGCGACACTTTAGTACCCCTAGCTATAAGTCACATCCTCTTATTTTTAGACAGTGTGCCATGTTCCACAAAGACCATCAACAAGACCGACCCATATTCCCTAATTAACATTATCCTATCGCAATTTTTTACGTGTAGCCATTCCAAGGACGTATGGCGGGGGATGTTAAAGCATTAGTCTAGAATGAATAACTGAACACTTCTGCATTACAATAAATATGTATTTGTAATCAGACAAGAATAAAAAGTATATATTTATTTGTTCAGGAGGCCAATTAAAAAAATACAAAATTATAAATGCTTATACGTAAAATGTGAATTGATGTTCTATCATCCTCAGTAGATGAACTCAGTTCATTCGTTAGTAATACGAGGCGGTGTTAGGAAACACATCATGTTCCGAAATAATAAATCTGAAGGCAAATTATTGTAGCATGACTCCTCGGCACTTCTATGAAATATCCGCTGGATGTTAGGACTATTTCGGGTTGATTGTCGTGTCGTGTGTTGATTGATATGTCGGTTCTTATTTTATTTTTCGCGTACTTAACAAAGTATTTTAACCTAAATTCGTGCTTTTATTAAACATCCATGTGTTTATGTGCCTTTAAGTATGACTGTTTGATACTGTTGTCTAATTTTAGAGCTTTTATTATGATGAAGCCCACTTCCTGGGAGTGGTAATGATTTTCATGTTCTGGTATACGTGTTTTCAATCAGTACTTAGCAATCGGCTGAAAAGGTACAAGGTAGAAGGTGTTATGGCCCCAAGTCATGAAGAAGAATGTGCAAAATTCCATCAAATGAATAAGTGCATGTTTTAAATAATAAGTGTTTTATTTAGTTTGTGTTGTGGTCTCGGAATTTTTGCGATGGGGAAGGAATGAATCCGCGTCTCTTTTGGGCTGTCCGACTCTCCCATTGCCCCATAATTGCACTGCCCCATCTGGGTGGGCTTCGATTATTATTTCCTCGACTTAAGTCGATGCTGTTCCCACAGGTTATGTAGTACGTAGCTGCGTGGCGTTTTCTGTCATTTCACAACAGTTCTTCACGACTCGGGAGGTTTTTCTTTCTACTCCTGTCCGCATCTTTCGAGTGAGCCACCTTTCGGCCGGCCCTTGTAGTAAACCTGAGAAGAGGGGAGTAAAAAGACAAGAGGCGGCAAAGCCACAGGTCGAGAAGCCATTTCACAATCCGACCTTCTCGGGCACACACAAAAAACGCCCAAATTACATGTTGCATAACGGTAGGGATACCGTGAGTCACTCTTCCGTGCATTCCACCAGTGGCGAGGAGGAAGTCCTCTCTCGGCGTCCGAGCTAACATTAGAACTTGCTCTCGTCCGCAGCACCGCTGTTATTTTGGAGAAAAAAATCGTTTCTTCCCTTACGTATCGTCCGAGAAGTTATTTGACCGCCTCCTGCATCAAAAGTTGTTGATACTCTTGCTATATGTGAAGAAATTGCGATCGATTCTCTTCCTATTTACGTCCCCTGCCGGCATGATTGGATTGTTCCTGATGGGTCGTTTTCTGGACTCGACGCGCCAGAGAAATTTCATTACTTACGGCCGAAAGAGATTATTTTTAAAAAATAGGACCAAACCATGTCTCGATTTCTCAAAAAATGATTGGAAATCACTTCAAACATGCACTTTTCATGTTTCTCGTCCACTTCCAATATTGGTGCCATCATATTGCGCCCCAGTTTTTCCGCAAACATGATAAGACGTTACCTTGCTCCGATCAGATTAAGAATTTAATTTGTCGATTAGGTAGTATTCTCCCATACTACCTGTGTGTATATGTCAATATTTCAAATGTGATATCTTATTTGGGAATTAAGAGACAAGAAAAATTAAATTATTGATGCAATTAATGCCCTTTTAATTGGAAAAAACTTAAATTTAAAACATTCCACATTTCAGATAACTTTTGTCCTAATTGATCTCATTGCAGTGAATATTATATCGAGGCAAATATTACGGAGGTAACATTTTCTCCTTATTCTACAAAAGTTACAAATATCTTAATAAATTTATGAGCACGGATGATATAATATACGTAGCTACTATGAATAGTGGAAATTTAAAAAAAAAACTAAATATTTCTCATAACAATATCGTGATAGCCCCAAGTCTTTATTTTTCCTCTAATGTCCTCTTGCCGTTAAAAACCGGGATTAAATCATCGGATCCGAAATAAGTGACATCATCAAATTGTATGCCTCCCATGAAATCGGTTTGGAAATCCTTTTCATCAATGTGTTTCAATTTTAATTATTCCACTTTTTTCCATTCCCTGAGGTATTTGACCCAGACCGTTTTTGAAAGTCACGCTTTTTCTACGGGAGGTTTTACATTCAAAACGGTTTTCGTCATTTCCAATTTAGTGGACAACATTTGATGCTCTAAGTACTGCTTTGATTGAACAATTGAATTATTTTTGTCAATTCTCTCAGAATTATCAAGAGAACGTTTAGATCCAGAAACTAATCAAAGAAAGAGTTGACTGAGTTGACTAAAACGTCAATCCGGTATTGAATTATTAACTGAAAACCTGTTTCGGCGAACGCTGTTAAAGTTTGACCCAAAACACCAATTTGGTCGAAGTAATGGCATTAAATATCACAATATTGAAGGAAATGTGAAGGGAAATTTTATAAATGCAAGAAAAGATACAATATAAATTAAAGTGAGGAATATTTCTCAATAATCGAGTGAAGGATATCTAGCATTGGTGTCATGCTCAGGTATGACATCTCTCTAACGCACCAATCTACGTCATTCACGGCTGCCGAAAATAAAGCGAATTGGAGTGGGTGTCCTCGCATATTGGTGCTTTCTTTAGCGTGCCCGTTCCACCATATCGTTTTCGCCGATGGATTCACATAACGGAAAGCAGTGACGGAACTGCAAGGAAAGGATTGAGTGTCCAGTGTGAAGTGTAAATATTTCGAGTCGTATCAGCAAGGAGTGGACGTTGTTGCTAGTATTTTTGGTTGTGTTGAGGCGTAGAGGGTGGGGGAATAACTAGGGGGTGGGGAGAGGAGGAGGGATGAACAAAGAAATTTGGCAGCGCCGCACCGGACAATTGTCCCGGACTGTTTGACTGCCGTCTTCATTCATTTTTTTGTGCCACTGCCAATTTCGCGTAAATTACTCCGTGGACGGGTTGGGAGGGATGAGGTCGGGAGGATGGTAACGAAATTTTCTTCCTGCCTCGGGAGAGAGTAGCCTCGCTATACTCTCGGAAGTGTCCAGGTTTGCTTCGAGGGACCGCGGGGTAGACGGGGAGAACGTTTGTTTGTTTTGAGTCCCTCCGCGACTGAGGAGAGGTGCTTGGGATTGCGTGCTGATGACGTGACCCATCACATGTTCGCCCGAAGCGGGAACTTCTTTTCAATTCTCGCCTTCCCGACGTGCCCTTCCCCCTCATTCTTACCGGGCTCCCGGTGTCGTGTTTTTTTCCTATCGTCAACCGACCTGAGATGAGAAATACGGCATCGAAGTTGAAGTCCCGTGCTTTTGGATGGCGGGGAGGGGACCCCATGCTTTTACTCCACGCACACGCTCTCCGGGGAATCTGGAATCTCCGCGCGCCCGCCTTTCGTGGCATCGCAAAAGTGTGCAATGTCACGGGATCACGCGTGATGAACCGTGAGTGGGTGCAAAGGTGCTGTATTTTTAGACGCGTCGGCAGTTTCTTTCCCTCCGGGTGCCTTGGCCTCGCCGTAAATTCTCTCCCTTTTGTCCGGACAGTTTCCGCGCGAGATAAAAGCATGTGATTCATGAAGACTCCCAAGGTCCTGTGACCTGGATAATCGTGCCTTATTTCCATTCTTCCTGAGTGCACACATTTCTTTGGAGTTCCGGAGTTGTATTCCTCACCAAAATATCTGCTCGCTTCGCTTTGTCCTCTTGTCCGTCCGTCCATCTGTGAGCAGTTGGAAGCAGCTCAGAAAACGGAAGACGTGGAGAGAGAGAGACGTGAAATACAGTATGCCTGAAAGAATGGCCTTATTTTTGTCTATAAATATTTTTTGAATCTATAAACTTCCCCAGATGACATTAGGAATTATTTGAGAAAAGTAGTTTGGGCATATCTAAATATGGTAGGGTCTTAAAGAAACCTTTTGTAATCCTAATCCTCCCTAAAATCCGAGTTGTTTCCATTTAATTCGTAGTAATTATTTATATTTGAGTGCTAGGAAGCTCGCATCTTTAATGTTACGATCATTATTAATAATTATTTGGCATATTAAAAGGAAAATGTATCATTCGTTAAGTCCAACGGAAGTGGTAAAAAATTCGTCATGGCTGGCGATAATTAAATTAAAGCGCAAATGTAATGTTGTTGTTTTCAAACATCCGTTTACTACAGTGTTTATGTGCTTAACTGAATATATAAAGATAGTATTCTCTTTGATGTGATATCAATTATCTGTCGTTTATAATTACGCACAGTAAATGACGAAACGGGATATTTCAACTCTTCTTTCTTTGTTTTCCAATTCAAATCTGGTATCATGAAAAACCGATTCAATCTGCTGCGACCGATCGATAAGGCACCACCACCCGGATTTAAAGTCGGAAATTCTTTTATTAGTAACCGTGTGTCCCCCTGACATACCAGCTGTGTTGATGGAAGGAAAAATAGACTTTTGGCTTCTCCATCAAATATATACCAACTCTGAGAGAGGCGGAGTGACCATCACTGCCGTCATTCGGCTGCTCCCTATAAAGCTTAAATCCAATCCAAAACGCGGACAATATATTCAAAAACACACTTCGCACGTTTTTAAAGTACGGCTCCGTTGGGTTAAAGGTGGATTTTAAGTTTAGGATAGCCCCAGAAAACTAATGGTCATCCTTCAGGACCTCCGGAACAATTTCAGGTCAGATGAATGAATAAGGTAATGAAATCAATGGTGTAAGAGGACTATAGGGTGTATTTTTATGTCCCCGAATCTTCATTAGGTAAGAAAATCCCATTTACACTGGAGGATCGAATCTGCATCTTCGCTGTTTTCGCTGAATCCCAATCCGAAATGTACAAGGCCTTCTGAAGATTTTTTATGGATATCTATACAAGTAGTATCAACTGATTCCTTGAAGTATCACTTTTGTTTTACTTGTTCACCTTTTTTCTGTCAGAAGTTTGGCGGAATTTAACATCCTCGTTTGTATACTCGTTGCAACTTAATAATTTTATAATCATCTCCTAAAGCTGTGGGTTACTTTGCTTGCTTTTACTGTACTCTTTCCTTTATCTTTTCGATTTTATTTCACATTTGCTCCACTTGATTTCGTGTTGATATGTTGAGTCTAATCAGTGTTTTACCAAATGCTCCATGACATCATCTCCGTTAACATTCAACGCCTCGTACTTCAATTTTACATACTCGTACTGCATAGGTCATATCCAGTAGTCACTTGCAGTGTCGTATTTTTAAAATTCCTGCTCTTATTTGCCGTTCTTTAGTCCTTGCTTCGGTTTCCATATAATGGGGCCATTTTGCGTTCATTGACTATTTTTTCCAAATTCAACTTCATCGTAATTTTGCAGGGAACATAGGATTTCACTCGTTCCAGCTTTTTTCCTCACAGAATAATCGCTGACGTTAGTTTCTCCCGACTCCTAGCGTTTTCAATTCCACTCCGTTCATGTGATATTAATGGCATTCGTTATCCACTGCGAGATACCTGAAGGTTTTTCATCAACCCTCGGTTCTATAACTCCAGTAGTACCAATGAAGCGAAACGTGTTTACATTTTCACCATTCGCCGTGATTTCCTTGTTTACCAGTTCTTCTCCTGTCGCTTACTCACTCATGAATTGTGCATTATTGTAAATTGGTTCTATCCTCCTCCCATTTAATTTCCTACCCCCAATTATCAATCAGTTTTCCATCACGGTGTGCGCATTTCATATTTGGAACTGTTATAGACTATTACCTTGGTAACTACTGCCTTTAGCGGTTTTCCAGTAAAGTTGACCACTAATATTCATGTTTTTGAAGTGTGCCCGTCAATCAACCGCGATGCATGATTTATTTTTGTGCGTCGCGTCGAGAGGAAATAAAGCGATGGACATTTGAAAATTGATCACTGCTCCCCCGGTGTAGGCAGGTCACGTCATAAAAATATTTTGTATGACGCTATGGGAACCAGTTCAAAATGATCCCTCGTCAATCTGTTGCACAACGTGTTGTTGTTTAAGAGGGAAGCTCAATACTAGCAAGGACTCCCTCACGTCATCATATTAATTGCGACGTGTGACCCTGTGTCTCGTGACTTCGTTTATCGCCGCGTTTCAAATTACTGTCGGCAGACCGAAACTTTATGCCTGAAAGGATGATCTTACCTGCAACATAATCTATTTATCCCAATCGTTTTATGCGAGTTGAGCCATTGCCTTAAAGCTCACCCTCCATATTTTTTTTATTAGCATAAAATTGAGATTTTTGTGAAAAGTTCCGGAGATATATGCTCGCGTGTGAGCATAAAGAATGTGCGAGCGATTTGGTGAGTCGCCGATACTAGTAGTTGAATTTTTTCACGGCAATTTAGTTGGCATAGATTTTCTTGTACAATTAATCCGTTAATAACAAATTTTGCTGCTTGAATTTCGACATCTTCTCTCGCCATCTCTTTTGGAATGGTTTCTTCTAGATTCTAGATTTGAAGAATGGACTTGAAACTTCGCTTTTCTCGTATGTGTAAGAATCGTGCATGGTTCCACGTATTGATATTAGAAGCATGTTAACATATTAATGTAATTCACGGGAAATATATGTTTAAACCATAGGGAAGGACCTTCATTAAGGTGGAAAATACTTGCGTTACGAGGTTGAGAGTAACAAAAATGATAATTCAGTCACCGCTATTTCGAACTTTTCCAGCCTTTTGCTTAGTGAAAAATTTGGCGCGACCAGAATCTCTCAAGTCGTTCCTGAAAAACGAAACTTCCTTGTTCATATATTCCGCATAAATTGTGCCGGTATTATCCAAGAGCCATCACTGATTATGCAGGGGTGTATTGGTTTTGTTGCAACTCTTCTCGGTTCATTATTACGGGGAAATTAGTGGTCATTATCGGTGAACACTTGTACTCATCGAGGGTGAAACATTGCGCCTCGGGAGTGCTAATTTACGTGCCTCTGCGGCCGGCGTTTAAGCATTCATGTAATTTATAACCAGTGGAAAAGAGTGAGCTCGAAATTGATGTATTCTCCTGCAGTTTCGGTTGATTTTAACCGCTCGAACCAGTGCACGTTTTGCTGTTTTATCCGCTCGGCTACATTCGGCCTCTTCACCTCGTCTAATTTCTCCGCTTTCCGTTAAGACCTAAGACACGTACCGAAGATTCCTCATTGGCTATTTTCTGCTCGAAGACGAATTCGTTTTTTGGATAGAATGATGAGCGAATGGTGGTGGGGAACCATTTCATTAGGTGATGATTTCCTTGTATTCAAAAGTGATGTGTGTATGGACTGGTTTACATTTAAGTGTAATTAATATTGTTGAAAAGGTAATAAAACCGGTGATTGGCTCATCGATTTCATCCTTCCAAGGAAACGCTCAAATAATTTATAGAGATTTGAGAGATAAAACCGAGAATTGTTAGAATTCATTCGCCCAGAATTGATATAATTTAGTTCATTTAATTCCGATAGATTATATTCGTTAACGTGTAAATTTTTATGGTCTAATGAAGTATCCCAGAATAAAAGCAAAACAATATGTCGATAACTCATGACAAAACGTTGATTCATTAATTTCGGTAGGTTCGACCCGAAAGAAATCGCTCGCGAATTCAGGGTACGGGAACTGCTGATTTGCATCTCGCCGAATTCGGTTCCCTCGCAGCCGCGCCGTATTTGTTTTAAACACTGCGACCCCTCCGCCGTTGGTTAGGCATCGATCTGCATTCGCCAACAGCGCCGTTCCGCACAAGCACGCACGAAAACGCATCCTGTCGCGAATAAATTTCCGCGGAGCGGATACAGGGGCTCGCGTAACTCGAACCCCTCCTCCCCCGTCGTCGCAGCGACGTCGACATTTGAGAATTAAGCGCAGTCGCCCCCGTCCGGCCCGACGTTACTTAGGCGACACGCTAATTCCGTCCCCGGAGTCGACTACTCGTTTTTTTCCCACGAAATAGTCGAAGGGCAGCCGGGCGGAGAGTCGATGAGAGAGAGGAGGGTTGCAGGGAGGGGGAGTCGGGGGAGAAAGAAGAGTTGTTGGTGGGTAGTTATTACCGGGTACTTATTTTTTCGTTCTTTTCATTTTATTTCGTCCATCGTCCGTCTCTCCCGCACCAGACCTCCCCCCACCAACCCCCCCCCTCTCTCTCTCTCGCCGAAGGACCGTGTTCCATCCCCCACCACACGCAAACACACAGCAGACACACTATCGGGGGGTCGTCCGGGGTTGTCGGTTCTATGCGGTGGAGATAGCGCGGACGCTTTGGCGGACTCAAGATGAGTCACCAGCCCGGAGGCTATATGGCGGAGGCCGGATGTATTCCTCCACCTCCTCCTCCTCTCCTCCACGCACACCGACACACCCCACTTGCAACTTCTCTTCCTCTTCCTTCTATTCGGACACACCAGGCTCCCAACCAACAACTTAAAAACCCTTCGACGCGAATAACACAACCGACGGTCGACGACCCTAACACGCACAACCGTGAGAGAGAGAGAGAGGGAGGGAGGGAAAGAAAGAGACACACACGGAGTATCTCTCCCTTTTAAGGCGACAAGGGTCACGATTCAGACAGGCTTGGGAGTTGGGGGAGGGCGGCGGGTGAGTGGATCTGAAGGTCCCTCCTCCTTCCCTATCCCCTTCAACCCCTCCCTCTCCCGTCAGAACCCCTATCGTGTCGTTTCGGCCCTTGAGGGTGGGAGGCGGGTTGAATCCCTTCCCCAAAAGGCTTAATGCGGACACGCATTTGATTTCTCCCATCGTATGCATCGATAGGATGAGTGAGGAAGACGACGGCGATATATCCGGAAACGAAGGATGTCTCGCGGTCCACTCTCTCGAACACGTTCATTATGAACGTGAACTTAATAAAAATCGACTCGACGCATGTAGTGTGCATCGCTTACATTGACTTAACATTCACCGAGATCAGAGACTAGCGGTGAACTTTATTCTTCTCCTGCCCTAACCAGTGGAAACACTTTTGTCATTGCTTGGGTTCCTACCCACTTTGGCATATTGTCACTCTGTTGATATTCGAGATGGTTTTTGAATTACGCTATTTCGATCACCAACTATCGATCAATTTTCAATTTTCGCGAAGATATTGCAATATTTGGTCGCTCGCGACACGGAGTGCACTAGCCAGCCAAGACCGTACGTGATTGGAGGAAATGAAAAACTCGTTCCCGCATATGTCTGGACAGATTAAAGACTTCGACTTGATATACGTACATGAGCCTTGTTTCGCATTACCCCAACCCCCTTTGAGATGCAAATCGGACCGATCCATTCCGTCGAATATGCTAAAATATAATTTCATACGTGTTTCTTAATTTTGAGTTCTTACATTAAATGCGAACCTTTTTCTCCCTACGTTGGTATCACCGTCAATTCTGAAGAGTCATAAGGTGTGTTGGCGTGGGAGTGTTTTTTTTTAACAGACGAAATGATAAGTGGTTTAGAGATATCGAAGTTTTTTACTAATTCTAAAAGTGTGGCAACCGTCTCGAATGAGGTGACGGTGGAAAATGAGAAGGTCATTCGGATATTTCTGCCAGATGATCCGAAGTGGTGTATCGAATGGGAATAGCCGAGTAAGAATATGATATGGAGAAATATCGAAGATGCTTGATATAGTTATCGATATAAATATTATAGTACTATCTAAAATATTGTTCATATCATCATTTTGACAGCCAACTCAATGCTGTCTACAAAACTATAGACAATAGCATAATGTCGAATGTATCATTTGGGTAGTCGATTATTGAATTGGTTCCTTGGAACTATTCATGGCGGCACGGTCTGCATGAAAAAAATAACGTCCGAGCGTCGAGATATCGTCACTAATTAGAAGGTTGAATGTTAGGAAAGTCCGGGAATCAAACCTAGTTAGTACCTCTGGAGTTCAAACTCTGGTAGGCCCCACCGAAAACCCTGAGTGATTTCCTGAATATCCAAACTTCCTGGGAAACCTAGAGTCCCTCTAAGATAGGAGCTTGCCTCTCTCCCGTGTATAATTGAACATCACACAATCTAGGGGTTAACACGGGATGGACTCTTGTTGCATTGAAATGAGACGCTGTGAGATATCACTGATCAATTTGACTCCCGAATTTTGAACCTTTTATTGATTAATTATGCAAAACAGAGTAAATTAAGTCACTGTATGACCCTTAAAACGTCAGTAATATATATTTTCTGTGGTTTAAAACGGCAAAATACAAGTTCCTGCTTCCTCGTTAATTATAAGAATGAAAATAAATTGGTGTTGTATAAGTAAGAAAATTAGATATTCCTTAGAAATAATCGGGTAAAGTCTGGGTGAATGTTGGAACTTCACTGAAATAAAACAAATGACTAATTTAACTATCAGTCATCTTCATCACGCAAGTTGTCGCGTACGTTCTGTTGTTCCTATAGTGTTTTGCAGTACTTATAAAATCCTATGTTTGTGCACAACATATCCAAATAAACGTTGATTCAGTTCGAGCATTGAATAAATAGCGGAGTTATTATGACCTTCATACCATTTAGCACTTCTTTACTATAATCAAAGTGCACCTGGAGGTTTTTAGTCCTCTCCTCACCGATGCAAAATGGATCAGTATTCATGTGCTGCTCCCTGAAACATTCCTTTATATTTATAAATGGATTTCAAGAATGATATGGCAATAAATATTCGTATTCTGACATTGAAACTTCTTTTGAGAAATAAAACATCGTCACTGAGCATCGATTCAGAGTGCTTAAGTCAAACTAAATTCATTTTTTTAAAAGCATCTTCCCGGTGTGCCTCTAAAAGCAACCAAAATTTTCAATCATATTCAGGCAATGGGTGAGAATAACCACTCACTATGTATGGTGGTGGCTATTACCTCTCTCCCGTGAACATAACACGTATAGTGATAAGGCTGGGGCTTTTTAAGAGTCATAAAATGAACGGGAACGGCGGTGGGTTAACAACGCATCCATGCCCGTCTTACCAGACTCTTCATCTCTCTCACCAAAACATTCAGTCGACATCGAACCCTGCGATCCATATTCGAGAACAAGTTTTCGATAAATAATTTTCGGAAGACCCATGGTTCTCACTTCCCTTGAGATCTTCCCGTTTGCGAATTTAATAAGCTTACAAACTTTGGATACGATTTCGAGTCCCTGATACGCATTATTTCGACCGACGGTTCTCTTAAGACTCGCCAATACTACCAACCCAACTCCACCCCAAAAAAGAGACCTCCGTTTTTCGAAGCGTTGCCCTGTCTTCCTCATTTCTTTTGCGTCGCAGCAGTCCGTCGGCTGGACGATTAGCGCACGCGAAATCGTCGCGGTATGCGATGACGTTGCGACCTTAAAGGGGGGTGAACCCGGCGACGATAATCAGGCGTTGCACGTGGATCGTGACCGATCGCTTTGACTCTCGCTCATTATTAATTTCTTTTTTCCTCCTTTCGCAGGTGCGGGAGTTGGTTGAGAGGTGCTCCTGCCCGACGCAGTTCCCGATGGTGCGGGTTTCCGAAGGAAAGTACCGCATTGGTGACACCAAAGTGCTCATCTTCGTGAGGGTGAGTTGACGTGAGGTGGAGGCGATCGTTCTCCGAGTGGGGGGAGGGAGGGGGAGAGGGATACGGGGGATGACAACACAATCAGCGAGCACGAGATGAAAAATGTTGTCGTTCCGGAACGAATATGCCTGCATCACTGGGTCCACGACTCCCTCCTCGACTTCACACCCATTTCTCGGTCCGGCATGTAATCACTCGATTATATCTTTACGCTATCTCCGGCGAACTATGCCCCTCTTATGGCCACCGCTAGGGGGTGGGCGCGTTCATATTTCTTCCACCCCCTCCCCTCCCCAATCTCCATTAATAAAACGCAACCGATGGAAATCTTTATAAATAAAGGACTAGTGATGTAAAAAAATAGAAATACTATCGGTATTTCAGTAATCATTGGCTTAATTTGTAATAAACCCTCATAATAGTAAGAAATAGAAAAATAAATATAATTTTTTTGTAAAATAATCCAAAAATATTCATAAAAAGTCCCAGTTTTTGTGCTAAATAAGGTAATTTAGCATCAAAAAATTTTCAACCCATGGTTATTAAAAAAAGGGTTAATACTAAATAAAAAAATTTAAAACTATTTTTTAAAAGAAAATGAAATATTTTTCAACTCAAAAAACCTTTGGGATGGAATATTAATGAATTAAAATAAATCATAAGTCTTCATTTCAGTGAATAATTAATTTTTCAGTTATAAATGTCTCCAGCTAGTCATTACAATTAAATGGTTATTATTGAAACTTATGAATACCATCACCATTTGATTCAAGTAAAAACAAATAGTAGTTGATTGTGGTGTTAATTTTATAAAACTATTGTCGCTGGATATGTAAATCATCTTGCCCCAGCTACCTGCATAGAACTAACAACGAAGGCTCATTTTCCCTTGGGCTTCATCACGTCACTCGCGGTTCAACCACCTCCCAGCCTGCCCCTCCGTTACCCCGCGCCCCTCTCTCCCTCCACCCTGTCCCCTCTTTCCGCCCGTCTCTAAAATGGCGAAATTAACGCACCCCCGCGAGCATCAACTAGAGAAATAAATAAGTTCGCTAAATAAATCAAAATAAAATTTTGCCAGGGACCACGTGTGTGTCAAGTATCCTCACTCGCCAATCCGTCCGCTGCATGCATTATTAACTTCCCTCTTCCTCTCCTTCCCACTCCAGGTCACAGAACAGGAAAATTTGGTGGCATGTTAACATTTAAACAACACGGTGACTTGGATCTCACTACACGTAAATCAATCTGTATTATTAGTTTGTTACACCCGGGACTCGGTGAAGATATACACGTGCTTCCGTCTTTTTTTTTAGGCCAAGGTATACTGAATTTAACCTGTTCGCCACAGGGAAACTTTGCGAGAGCGCTTGGGGTGTAAAAACGGGAAAGGAGTGCGTTTTGCATAGGTGCGCTTATCTACGAGACGTGGAGTGGTTTTGCGCGCATCCCAACTACCTGCGGTCCATGACGGATGACGTAAAAGTTGGGTTTGTCCTCGTTTGTAATTTAAATGTTATAACATTACATCATATTCAAACTCATATTTCTTAACGGTATTGAATTTCTATGATAATACCATACATTCGCTGATTTCACGGTGAATCTTACGTTGAGTACTTCCCAGTGATACTTATAGATTCACCTTTGTAGGCCGAACTCTACCTCACTGAGCCCCCTTCCGTATTCACCCCATTTATTTAGCCTATATTTTTTCATATCCAACCAAACACATGATCAAGAGTTTATCTATTAAGCCCCTCTCTGTGTATTTTCCATTCATTCGATTCAGAGCCTGTATATTTATTTATTTTCCATTAGTCCCAAAACAGCACTTCGACGTTTACATCGGACTTTAAACATTGATATAACAATTTGACAATTACATACACCCAAACCCTTGGTGGAGGAGAAATTACTGAGGCGGGAATCGAACCCGCGACCTCTGGGTGCGCAGACGAGGACGTTACTCCGCCGCCATCGGGGTGGGCGAATGTTGTGCCAATAACACTCATGAAGTGTTTTCAGTTCCTCTTTTTTTTACCGTTTCTTCGATTATCTCGTCTGTATGCGTCATGTCCGTCTGTAGGCGTCCTTTGGGCTTAAGAGGGTTGGCAACGTGTATCTCGAGATCACATCTTTGGTCAACAGTAACGTGTTCAGAGGTCCAACGGTGACGTTATCTGTCAGTCAGCATTATGAGATCAGCCATAAAATTGATTATCAGGAATGATACTTTTCGATCCGTGATAGTGTGCATAGTTCTCAAGTTATATACGTCAGGTGAACACTGGGTTAATTAAACGCTTTGCCAACATTTTACCCATTGAAACTTATTAGACAGAGAGATTTTGATATCATATTTAAATATGATATCAAAAGGCTTTGTTAATGATCATCTACAATTTGAAATTTTGGGCACGATACGTAGATTAGATATGATTACTCGATGACACTCGAGTAATCAATAAATTTATATTGTAGGTGTAAACAGAAAAATGAATTAATTTGAAGTTAATTAAACGCTATAAATTTACTAGACGCGTAGTGGGAACCTTGGGAAGGGGGTGGGGAGAGTTTCAGTCTTAACCACTTCAAAGCGCATCGGTAGATGCGCACATCTACCGATAGTCACAGGACGCATTCCTTGGGCTTCGTCCCACACCCGCTAAGTTCATCCGCTCTTCTTCCAATTGTCTACCCTTCTCTTGAAAAGGAAAAAATCTTTCAATCCCAATCTTTTCCCGTCCCCTTTCGTCCTTATATTAACCCCCTTCTCTCCCCCGTCACCTCCCTCCCTCCGTGACTCTTAATAACAGTCTCCTGGATCGGGCGGCGGTTTGACTCCAATCCGCGAGGAAAACTCCTCGGGACGGGGATGCCACACGTCGCCCGCCGAAGACAGCCACTCCTCCGCCAAGTGGAAGGCCTCGGCTCCGCAGTGGGTGAGAGAGAGAGTGTGTGTGCGTGTGCGAGACACACTTTGAAACTCTCCGGAGGATGACGAAAAGAACGGCCGAGGGACCTAGTAGAGGCCCTCTCGGAAGGGAGGGATCGAATAGCTCACCTTCTTCGCATCCTTACCCACAGATCCCATTCCCACCCTTAACTTTTCTCTTCCTCCTCTCCACACACACCCCCCCCCTTTGACATTCCTCTCTCGGCAGAGCACGTCACGCCAAGAGAGGATATCCATCTAGTTGAGAGATATCACGCGCGCACAAGAGTCACGGGAACGCACCCGGGAGGACGTGCGGAACTTAACGGAAACGTCGCGTGCATTTGCCCCGGGGATTTCGCGTCGGTCTCCCCGCCACCCGTGAGAGTCTTGATACGGGCTACGCTTTCCTCCCTCTTCCCACACACACACTCTCTCTCTCTCTATCCTCCCTGCTCCGATCCTTCCCTACGTCTCCCTCTCACTGTTCACGAATGGTCATCTGCGTAGCGTTTGCTCTGTACGACGTTCCAATCGCCCCCGCCTCCGGTCACCTGCAGTTTAAATCTATTTAATTTACCCCCAATTCGATACGATTGACGGACATAACTTGATAACGGTCTTGATTTCTATCATGCGAAACGAGTGATTAGAGAATACCGACAGTTCTATTGCAAATGTTATAAGTTTCAAGGTGGTTGCATTAATGTTCTCGAGGGTGGGTTTGCTCTGATACACTTTTGAAAGTAAAGTAAATTTATTTTTTCGAGTAATATAATTTGGTCCTTTCGATCCTCATTGCTGGGACGTCATTTCACAGCTTCAGTGACGATAGTTCTCTCAAGAAACGTAAGATTGGGATTTCACTCAAATCCTGCGTGGTTCAATTCGGGAAAATATGTATAATCCAATCCGTTGAAAATTGTCAACAGTACAGTGATGTAGTTTTCTGTGTAACTTGCTAAACCATTTAGATTATGCACCCTAGGCACGGACTTGAAGACATTTATTCGCTGAAACACTGACCTTTGATGGGCAAGCCAGCATTTTGTGACTACAATATAGTAAGACTATTTAATACAATATATTAAGCTCGTCCTCACTTGGGCATGTTAACGTTTCATTAATCGCATTCACTATCGGTGTTGCTTTGTTTAATAAATAATACCACGGTATGAAACATTGTTCACCTCCGCCCGAGTGTCTCTGTTCCGAGAGAATATGATCATGAGCGGATAATGGTCTCATGGACCACATGAATAAATTAAAAATTACTCTTTTGGAATAACGGTCATAGTTTGGTGTCGTTCCACCGCTAGTTCTTCGCGTCACCCACCCACCCCCAAAAGATGACAAAGCGACGATTTCGCGGATCCGTCGGACAAACGGGTGCGTTTCCTATCCTCATTTAGCGTTTAATTTCCGCCTCAACTTCATTTCGCACGGCGAAGTGAACGGAAATGCGAGCACGCCTGGGTGAGGGTTCGAAGAGGCTGCGGCTGACATTCGCGAGCACGCAAAACGGCTCAGTTTCAAAAAAAATTTTTTTTCCATCAGCACGCACGAATCATTCATTCTTCACCCGCGGGAGGAAGAGACCCACGCACACGCGTCCCTCACAAACGCGCCCCGAGCGGATATTCGACTAAGTAGGTATCCGCCCGCGCGAGGGACTCTCGTCGACGCACGTGCACGGAACACACGCACGCACGAACGCACTCACGTCTCTTCCTCCCTCCCTCCTTATTTTTTTTAAACAGCCTCATCGCTGCACGACCACCAGAAAAATTTTCTTCCACCGCCCCACTCACCCTCCCAGAAATGCACAGCCCATGGTGCATATCGCACAGAAAATCCTCTCTCTCTATGCTGCTCACAAACTCATTTAATTTCTCCCCACCCCCCACCTGCCACCATCTCTCTCCTCCTCCTCCATCCCCCTTCATCCCACTCCCTTTGAATCTCCCGTTTCAGATTCTGCGGAAGCACGTGATGGTCAGAGTGGGCGGAGGCTGGGACACGCTGTCTCACTACCTGGACAAGCACGACCCTTGCCGCTGCCGCACAGGTGGGTATTTCGTATATGTGCATATGGCGCGGTGGGCGAATTTGGACGGGCGTACCCTGCCCAAATGCGAATACCCGCCATGATATTAGAATAATAACTAATAATAGATTACCTATGCGGGGTGCGAGGGAACGCGTGGATGGAATACATGAAGAGGTATTATTAAATTTCAAAAGCTGTGGGAGATGGCGCAACAGTAACTTTTACGGTGTTCTCCGCTAATGTTCATTGAAATGGATCAATTTCAAACTGCAAAAAGGTTATTATTATCGGTACTCTACCGTCGTGGTAAGATCTGAATGGACACTCTGTTCATCGCTACACTCCCCAGCTCCATCCAAAAACACACAACCTGGCACCCCACACTACATTGAATTGGTCTTCAATGCGGCGTACATTCTATCCCCCTTCATTCCGTGAGACATTCCTAATGTTTCCTATCTCTTCCCCAATTGCCTAATGTCCTCCCCTTTATCGCACTCGTCAGCATTCCATCGCCAATTAAAAATATTCAGCATCCAACTTTGCTGCATCCTTTGGGACCCCTCCCAACAGCCTCCTCTCCTCCCCCACCACTCCAGCTTTTCTTCGTAAGTTTACCTTTCCGTCCATTTAACCTGTTAAAACCCTCTACACGCCCACATTTCAAAAGCTACATGAAAAGTTAACCCTTAAATCGGTAAATATGTTTTTGTTAATATAATAACTTCGTATCCAGCTGATCTACCTATTTCCTAACATGCACCTCGTAAGTTCTGTAATTATTATATGTTTGATTTTATGACGAACAGTTTTCTCTAAAAATCCAATGACGGCATGCTGGTACCATAGTTAAGAGGGCCAAACTTTTCTTGTCCAGGAACTGATGGCTATCCCCAAGCACGGGCATAGTTTGAGGTTGGATGCTAGGGACTGAATTCTTAGGAATATTTAACGAAATTAAGGCATGGAGGAATATGTGTCAATGTAATATCGAAAACTAAAGTAATTAATCCCCAAAAGAGCTGTGAATTGTTTAAGAAAGATTGTGTGTGAATTTTATCCAAAAATCATCAAAGTATCGCATAAATATTAATTTACCAAATAAGCTGCTGCTTCGGAATTCTTAAAGTATTCATCAACTTGTTAGAAGTATCGAAATGTTTTGTTTCATTCCACTGTATGCATTCTGATATCACTCAAATAAAAAAATAAGTTGTCATTCATGGTAGTATGCCTACCATTTTCAATGAAGTGTTCGTATGGATCCTTACAGAAGATGGGAGAGGGTAGAAAACGCCGAAAACAGCCTTGTGTAATTTAAGGGCGAGGTCGGACGATGGGTGGCGTCGGATTCGAATCCATTTTGGCCATCCGCGAACTAGGGCCCCACCGGGTACGGGTGGAGGAAGAGGCCACGGGGGGTGGCACTCCCGCTCGTCGGCTCCTGGTCCCACGCGTCGGAGGAATACTTATTTCTTCGCCGCGATCCCTCCCTCGCCCACGGAGAGAGGTTCGCGTCCGCGAGGACGACACGTGTGCCGCGTGTGGGGGTGGTTGGGAAGGAAGGGTTGATGATGTGCGAAAAGGGCGGTGTGGCCGGTCGGCCAGGTGCAGGCTCCTGGCCGTGGAGGAGAAAGAAGAAGGTGGCGGAGAGACGATGATGAGCTCCGCCTCCCTTCTGCGTGGTGTCGCGGACGACTTTTTTTCCCGCCGCGTTCGCGCTGCCAAGTCCGGACAAACAAAACCCTCGGGATCGGAGAGGTTACTCACTAGGCTTGCGTGGATGTTCCACCGTAAATCCCCGTGGTGGACGGGTGTGACATTGCGTGTCGCGCATTTAAGGTGTGGTCGATGACAACTTTTCTCGGACTTGCGCTGTGGGTCGGTAATTTTTCATTCTTTCGTTTGATTTATTTCAATCAATAAAAATCACGCCGTCGTTGTTTTCCACATTTTTTCATTGAAATAATTCTTTTTTTCAATTTGAATTGATGGTATATTCGAGTAAAACTCTTTATAAAATGGAATTCAATATCTTACGGCGCCTATATTTTACACTAGTGTGTAAAAATTTTTATATGAATGGTATTTAAACAGAAACGTCATGTTAACTTGTAATCTATATTCTACAATCGAAAGTCTAGCTCAATGATAACGCACCTATTTAAAAAAAATCGATGAGTGAAAGTCAAGTGGGGACGCGTAGAAAGAAATGACCATTCAGAGAAACCCTTAAAATTTCGTTTTATACATCGCGTTACCGTCAGTTAAGAACATATCAAAAGCTCAATAGAATTAATATCCGTCCCAAAATGCAACCAAAGTTTAATTTGATGCCTATCCTGATCTTATGTTAGCTTATGTTCATTACCGCATCAAGTGGTATGCAGACACCTAGATCTCTATAAAACTGAAATTTTAAACTTTCACAGGTGATAGCTCTCTTTCAACATCCTATGATCATGTGAGCATACACTCCTTTAAAATATGCTGTACCTGTGAAGGTTTAAGCTTTTATAATTAACGGCAATTGCATTGCCAATTAATTCATGACTTTCCGTGACATTGCATTGGATTATTTGCGTGCTTAGGAAGTGGAAAAAACGAAATAAGAAAATTTTAAAGGTATTGGGTTTCTCGTATTTTCTTATGTTTTATATTAACAATAAGTGTCCATTTTTACATTTAGCCAGTTTTACGTTTCGGTTGATGGGGTGGGTTCACCTTTCCCCAAAGGCCTTTACGAATATGGCAAAATAATTGAATTCGTCATAAAGCCATTCTCGGAGTCCACGAAAAATCGCAAACGATACCTGTTCATCCCGAGTGTCATCTGAAGAAATAAATGCATGCATGAAATATTAGACTCTTAAAAATATGTAAACGAGCAATTTTCCAGACGGTCCGCGAAAGTTTTAGGGGCGTGTGCAATCGAATGTTGAGACCTCGCGGAATTTTTCAAGTGGGCGGAAAATTGTGTGTGCGTGCGCGACCCATGTTCGCATTCATCAACCCCATTTGACCATGAGACAGAAAAACGTCAAATGGGGTGGAGCACGGGCACCTTCAATAAAGGAAGGATCGCCTTCCTTGTATCTCCAATGAAATTCATCTAGCGACCCCTTAAAGCGTGTATTACCGTGGATTTTTTGTTAACCCTGCGCTCATTTATAGACCATACCACCATATAAGTAATGGTTGACACGGCCCCCGCTGGCGTCTCTCGAAAGAGAGCGGAATTTTCGTCGCTCTCCCGTCCCTCCTACTCAACATCACACTCCTCAAAATACAGCATTCAAGACATCCTTTAATGGATGGTGAAGAGTGCTCAAAATGACGATCGGGGTGTAATCGTTGCGCTCGAGGACTAACACGACGCGAAAATGAACACTGGGCACACTCGAGGCGATTGTTCGAGGGAATGAATCGCCGGCTAAATACCGTGAGAGAGTGCGGTCATTGAATCGCTTTTCGTGTACGGAGTCGGAGTCACAATGGGGCGATTCATCTCCGCTCCGTCTTCGAGGCGCCATCGTGCATTGATTTCCTGCTCTCCTTTCTTCTTTTTTTTACAGCTCACCGCAGTGCCCTCTCCTCGCGTCTCGTCCTCAGGAACACACCGGCCATTGAATTGGGATCCGCCATCGTGCACTACGACAGGTAATATCACTCAATAGTGTTAAAATCTCCGACAGAAGTTGGGTAAATGTTGAATCATATTTATATCCATGCATGTTTACTTCGTAAAAATGTGTACGAGACGACTGAAAATTTCCGAAATAAATTTTCTAACTTTCAAAACGCATGGATTGACCTCCAATTAATGTCTTTATGCCCGAAAGTCCCTGATAAACGTAAATTTTATCAGTATGGTGTGAAGTCCGTTAACATTTGACCTTAACGGTAATGACATTAGCAGTGTGTGAATATAATGTGCTTGGATATGATGTTTCTTAGAGGCATTCCCTCCCTAAATCATTCATAATTTGGTAGACTGCGATGAAAAGTTAAAGCCTTCAGTAATTTTCCAGTCAATACAAGTAATATTTAATGGATTTTAGTGAAATAATATGTGTGAATAAGGTAAGTGGCAAACCAGCGTCTAGCCCTATATGAGTTACAGGTGGCCCTGGTAAAAATTAGGTTGACATTTCTCAGTTAACTTCCATCTCTAAAAATGGACGTCATATCATCTCCCCACCTCAAAACATTTCAAGCCTCGTGAGCACGCTTTACATGACAATTCGTAAGCAAGTAAGTGTTAGGTGTTCCCATTGCCATTGCCGAGGTCATTCTCGCCCATTGTTTCCGGGGATGTCATTAAACTCCATTAACCTCCGATAAGCACTTAATAAGCCACAAGACCGTAAGTCTTCTTTTCAAGGCGGAGGAGAAAATTTGTCTCGTTCGACAAAGTTTACCTCCCCTCACGCATTTCATTTCACAACGGAAGTCGAGTGAGTCCCGCGGAGAACAAAGATCCCCGCTCGGATATAATGTGTTTTTGGTGTCCTCCCCGCTTTTCATGAATAAATAATTATTTTCGCGACTCGTCCATTCTTTTCGGCTGCGACACTGCCACC